>JAPYZJ010004523.1:0-13463 GCA_030522765.1 Ophioninae sp. B BG-2022a | reverse complement strand
AAGTCGTCCGAGGCCGACAACGAGCTCGTGTTAGCATGTAAGAATTTAGGTCCCGGTCGCGTGTGAGTGGAAAATTCGGATAAGATTACTCGTTTGTTTGGGTTTGTTATAAATTGCCCTAAATAAATCGCCGGGACGCACGAGAGCGGGTTTTGTGGCCATCACGGACAGAACATCCGGTTCGGAGGAAATTTGGGTCACAATGGATAAGCGTGAACGAGGCAGCCTGAGTTGTGGGAATGTGCAGGGTGGTTACAGAACTACCTGGCGAGAGACTATGGATGTGTCGTTGAACAGATTCTTCCCGGCCGCGGGTGTAGATGTGCCTGGACCCGGGTTGCCATTGGTGCCCCGGAACCGGGCAGATGCGAATGAGTGTGCGGGTGGAGATATGGATATGAATGTGGGTGAGAATATGAATGTGAAGGGGAATGAGAATGTGGCCGGATTCGAATGGAGAGAGGTTGAGACAGCGATAAAGAGTATGAAACTGCATAAGGCACCTGGTTTGGATGACGTGTGTACGGAGATGTTGCGTGTGATTCAGAGAGCGATTCCGGAATGGTTTAAGGCAATGTATGATTTATGTCTGCGTGTGGGACGCTTGCACCGTGAATGGAAGTGTGTGCGATTGGTCGTTCTCTTGAAGTCGCCCGATAGAGTGAGGTCCGATCCCGGGTCATACCGGCCGATCTGCCTCCTCTCAGTCCTTGCGAAGGTGCTGAAGAGAATGCTGGTTGAGCGAATGGAACGACGCGTGAATGGTAGGATGTATGACGCACAGTATGGGATGAAGGGTAAGTCTATCGATCATGCATTGCAAAGAGTGACAGGTTACGTGAATGAATGTGAGAGTAAGTATGTGCTTGGCGTGTTTATTGATTTTAGAGGTGCGTTTGATAATCTGGAGTGGCTCTGTATGATTGATAAGCTGAATGAATGGGGATACGATGAGTTGAATCTGTGGCGTGACTATTTTTGGGAGAGAAGTATGTTTGTGACCGGTGCGAATGAGATGGTATGGAAGCGTGTTCAGCAGGGCTGCCCGCAGGGGTCCATCTGCGGGCCATTTATATGGAACCTCCTGATGGTCTCCTTGCTGTGGCGGCTCCTCGAGCAGGAGTGCATAACTGTGCAACCCCACCACCGACAACCCCACCCGCCGCCCTGACAACCGGCGAAACGCCAGCCAGGACGCTCCCCCGCCCCGCACTATCGCCGACACTCTCACCCTCCCTGTCGTCCTTGTTTTGTTCTTTTGTTTGTTTCTTTGTGTTGTGCATCATCCGGTGCTCACTGCCGATGCCGCGAACCATCACGAAATGAATGAACGGGACGATCTATACGTCATCCGAACCAAACGCCCTTAGGCACCGGGAAGGCCGGATACCACCGAAGGTTGCTTGGCATCCGGGGATGGTGAGCTAACGTCTGGGCCTCCCCCCTAGCCAGTACCCCATTGCCGCCCACCTAAGCTTGAGGTTAGGGATTTTTGAAGAGGTTGTCATCCTCGCAGTCATGGCGATTCAGCAGAGGCCCCCGCTCCCGACAGCGCGTATACCACCCATGACCCCCTCGCAGAAACCACGGGCAAGTACGTGGAAACCGCTCGGGAGGCACAGGCGTATCGTCGCTAACGCACACGAGGCCTACGATCTAGTTGGCTAAGGACCCCGGGGGCGCGACTCCCCGTACTGGCCCGCCACATGCGACGGTACAGCCCCTCAGGTGAGTAGATAGGGACATTAAGTGTTAAGGTCTTCACCACGAGGGTGATCGACCTGTCCGCCCTCGCCTTTACAGGCATACGCAACTTAAAGCAATCTACTTCCGATGGACAGTAGAATCCTTTGCTGTCGCTGGCGTACTTAGCGACACGAGCAGTTTCGCCATGCGACGTTCCGGGCCGTCTCCTCTACCACGGCTGAAGCCCGGGCAGCACAGCCGACGGGAACGACTTGTGCTTACTGGGAACTACGGGAAGGCCTGCTCTTTGTGTCCCGCCTGGACAAAGCCCAGAAGACCCAAGATAAGTAGTATTAGTAGATAGGGACATGTTTTCATTTGCGTCTACCCGCGCTGCTCGAAGGATTACCTAAGCCTGCTGGCCATACATCCTCCCTCCATCGTGAGGTCGAGCTGGATTGTACAATTGTTTAAAGTCCCATGAGGTGAGACCTGCGGCCTTTTTCCTTCGGAGTGCGACTCCTCCAGGTCCCACGCCCGGGATTGCGACTCTAGCATGGCGACTTGTTTTAATACCACTGCCCCCTCGAGTACAACGCCAATGTTGAGCGCCGCTGCGTGTTTGCAGCGGTGGGCCATGCTCAACCCCGAGGTTCGCTTTCCCTAGGTTACCCCAGGACGGCGCGATCGTCCGCTCGACACTGTCTCCAGTATCCCCCAGATTAGGTAGTCGCTCTCCCTGAGTTCTGGTCAACTTATTGCTTCAGGTGAAAAATCACCTTGCACAATGCTCGCTTTGCTCGCGCCTGCGCCCGTGCACGAGGAGCTCTACGAGTCTTTCCGCGCTTAGCTTAACTTATTTTTATGGTAACGTATTTTAACTAGTTCTATTTTAGCTCTACCTTATGGCCCGTTTGAAAATATCTCCATTGTCCGTAGGTTTATTTCTATTCATTGGTCTCGTTTTTGCGTTTATCTTTGATTAACTATAACTATATTTAATGTATATTCTAATTTATATCTATAGTATTTCAATACACCATGTACCACGTAGCATATACGTGCGCGATGCGTATCTACAGTAATCCACATACCGTATCCAGATCCAAACACCATATATACCATATATATACATCTGCGACCGCTCAGGTGATACTGGTCAGGGAAGTGCTTAATGTCCAGACGTCTCTGAAGTAGACGCGTTTTCTGCGTTGGGCTCTCTCATTTGCTCGATTCCTAAAGGCCTTTCAGCCTCTCCGCACTTTCGCGCCAAGGCTTGTTCGGCGAACTCCCGTAGTCCTGGATAGATATTCTTCTGCACCAGGATATGAGGATCTGCCGGCCACGCGACTTCGTTTTCCAGACCAACATTAACCATTTAGGTCCTCTCTTCTCTGTACAATTGGCAGTCATATAGGACGTGAAACGAGGTATCCGGTACTCCACAGCCACAGTCGGCGTTCGCGCCCAGTTCTAGGCTGTGCAGCTTTGCCCGGAAATCTCCGTGGCCCGTCAGGAGCTGGGTCACACTATGGTCCAGGACTAACTAGTTCATTTTGACTCGGGTGGGAATATCCGGGAAAAATCTCCTTGTGACCTCACTCTTCGCGGATGAGTCCCATTTCACCTGCCAACGTCGTGGCAAAATTTGGCCCACCGTTTTGAGAACGGTCATGAGGCCTTCATCCGCTATATTATTTATTTCTAAGCGCTTTCCATCAAGGACAAAGTTCTCCCTTCTCCGGATCATATATGCAGAAAATCGTTTATCGCGACCAGTCTTATTGGCACCTGCCCTGCGATGACGCAGAGCGCGTCGCTGGAGACCGTCCTATAGTACCCTGTTCCGGCCAGGAGAGCTGTGCGCTGGGCAGAGTGCAAGGGTCGGAGGCTGACAGAGTCAATCCTGTCCGCACACATGGGTGCTCCATATGTCAAGATCGGTACTGCCAGTCCTATGTACTGGATGTATCTGGCTCTTTATGCGAGCCGCCATTTAGCTCTCGCCAAACTAGCGAGTCGGCTGAAGAGCAACCCTGTTCTATGTGTAGTCATACGGGCGGTCGGTCGAGCGCTTAGCCATACACCAAGATATTTCATATCTGGCCTGGCAGACATAACATCCCCGTCGAAGCGAAACGCTGGATTTCGTTGAAGTCTAGCTTTCAGCAGAATTATTTGTGTTTTGGCCGGTGATGTTTTCAGTTTTTTAAGTGCACACCATTGCGTGATGTGGTCTGCTACTATTGCGGATCTGCGCTCTAACTCCCGTCGGGTGTGGCCTCGTACAATGACGAGGATATCATCCGAGAAGGCTGTTGGGTCCCCCACGTAATCCAGGGTAAGCATCAGTTCATCAAACACTAGGTTCCGTAAGCTTGGGCCCATGACTGAACCCTGTGGGCAGCGTTTAGTGTTGTTTTTTATAACGGTAATGTGATTCCCAATTATGTCAGTGGTCCTGTCCCCGAGGTAGCTTCGCACCATATTATATAGTGGCGGTGGCGCATTTCGATTTCGTAGCTCCTCTAGTATTGAGGGCCACGACAAATTATCGAAAGCACCGGCGATGTCGAATGACAGGGCGGCGACATATCTTTCGTGAGCAGTCTTTACTTTGCGTCTTATGTCGCATAGAGCGTCATCCGTCCCCTTACCGGGGCAAAAGCCAAACTGTTTTAGTGCTGCTCTGGGAAGGTAGAGAAGAATGTTTTTAGCTCGATTTAGGATAAGTCTTTCTAGAACTTTTCCCATAATCGGGAGAAGGCAAATTGGGCGATAGGATTTTTGATCGGCAGGGTCCCTGTTACTTTCTTTCAGAATAGCTCGAAGGGATGCTTTCTTCCAGATTCGGGGAACCGTGCTAGTGGAGCGGCACACATTATAAAGACGGAGGAGTGCGGCTGGACAGGTGTCCATCGTTGTTTTGAGGATTTCTACCTCAATCCCGTCCGGGCCGGGGGCTTTCCCGTTCCCCAGGCGGAATATGACTCGTCGGAGCTCGGCTCCCTCAACATGGGCAAATGGATCGTCAAGTTCGGGTGGAATTCAAGTGTCGACGGTAGCTCGAATTCTCGCTTGATGTTCAGTATCCTCCCGAGGGTCTTCATCCGGGGTCAATGAGTTGAGGAGTTTTTCGGCCGCCTGTTCCCAATCTACCGTGCCCACTACGTTAATAGTAACGCTGGTAAGGGCCTCGTCACACCTTAGCTTCCCCAGGGCGCTTTTAGAGGGAACGCTCCAAGGGTCTTTACACCGGCATTTGCCACAAATTTTTGCCAACGGGTGACTCAGGATTGTGCGAGAGCCTTGCGATAATCTACGCGGATGCGCCTGTAACTTATGAAGGCCTCCTGCGCATCTGGCGTAGCCTGAGCTCTTTGGAGCCTTCTTCGAGCGCGGTAGGTCTCCCTTTTCCTGGCCACTATTTCCGCGCTCCACCCTGGGACAGACCGGGGGTACCACCAGTGACACGGGAGAGCTTGGTTGCTGGCGTTCAGTATACGACGCTGGGCTTCCTCCGCGAGATCGTCTGCAATTTCGTGCTCGTTGGAGAGTAATGGGCTGTCGTTAATGGCTACACTGAGGGCCTCCTCAAACATCGACCAATCCGCTCGAAGTATCGCGAATCTACCCGGGCGTTCGTCAGCCAAGGTATCGTCCAGTTCCCAGCTGATAGTGATTTGAATCGCCCGGTGATCGCTTGAGGTAACACTGTCGAGGACTCGCCATTCGCGCACGACATCAGCCGTCTCAGGTGTGGCAAATGTCACATCGATACAGGATTCATGGCCGCAGATGTTGCCGCGGTAAGTCGGGAGCTCCGTAGTTCGGTTTAGAACCACGAGGCCCACGGAGCCTATCAGGTCCTCCAACCTCCTTCCACGGGCTCTCTGCCTATCGTGGGTGTACCAGGCTACGCAGACTGGGTCCCAAAGTGGCGATGTTGCGTTCGCGTCCGCCGCCACAATCACCGGTCGATCACGGGGCTGGTCGAGGACCCTTCCAAGTCGGTTTATGCCGGTCTCGACTCTCCACGCATGTTGCAAGTAGACCGATACTAGGTACACCTCGCCGAAGGGGCACTTCAGTTTCATCGTCGTTATATGGGAGTCACTCAGGTAGGCAATTTTCAAGACTGTAAAAGCTCTACTTCTGGGTATAATAGCGCTCTGAGTAGCCTTATCTCCACATTCATCACCGACTATGGTCGTGTGAGCGCCCAATCCTCTTAGCCGACCATGTGTAACATATGGCTCCTATGCTAAAATAACATCAGCTTCTCCTTTAGCCAGGATGGTGGCGATCTCGTTTTGCACCGTTGCGGAGCGTTGCATATTGATCTGGAGGACTCTCAATCTATGATTATCCATAGTTGATTCTTGCAACTCTCCATTCTGGGCTCGCTTTGTAGGCGGGACAGCTAGTACTATTGGCGCCATGTTTTCCGTCACCCGTCCGAGCCCGGATACAGTTCGCGCACCTTGGGGTTTCGCTCTTCGACGGGCATTGCTCGAAAGTATGGCCTTCCACAGCGCAGTAGGAGCACACATCATTCTGCGTACAGTACCTTGCAATATGGCCATATCTCTGGCATTTGAAACAGCGTGACGATTCCAGAAAGTCATCAACTGGGCATGAACTGCAGCCAATATAAATTCTGCCCCTGGCGAGAAGATGCTTTCGCGTTTCGATGTCAACCACGACGACCCAGTTTAGATCAGGTCCATCTCGCCTGCCTACCTGGTGACATATGGTAATGGACACCTCAGTTCCATTGAGGAGATTCGGTTCTAAGAGGCTGTCCCCAATCGCTTCTTGTGATACATCATTAGGAATGCTCCGAATTATGATTTGTGGGTTATTTTTGCATTCAACTGATGCTCAGAGTCCTGATTTTTTGAGCTCATCACTCTCAGTAAAGGCAGCGAGGTCTCGCGCGGTTGCGGTTTCGACAATTAGTCCATTGTCCCTCGTTGTGCGCACAGACAGGACCCCTATTTTTTTTAACTCGGGAGTTGATAGACTGGAGAAGCGCCTTGCGGGCATCCTCATGCGTCCTGATGTTCGACCCAGGTTCAGGGCTGATTTTGACGGCGTGGATCTCTTTGTGTTGTTTGCGAATAAGGGTTTCTATTTTCCGCGTACCTGGGCCATGCTTACCACCCAGTGGTTTAGGTTCAGCAGGCCTGATTTAGACGGGGTTCACAGATTTCGTGAGGTTCGAGGCGTAAGACAAGGTACATATATGGCTACCCGTAGTCATTATCGAACGTTTTTTATTGCCATTTTTCCTAGCTGCGGGGCGAGGTCCAGCGCACATTTCAGCATAGGAGGCAATGGCTGGTGTCTTTTCATGTTTACACAGAGTAGCCGGAGCCTTTAGGTTTCTCGGCTCCCTCAATCCACCTATCAGCTCAGTGTTAAGGGAGGAGAGATCCCAGACAGCGCTCTGGATGAGCTCAAGCTGTTCGTCTATGGGTCCAATCACGCTTTTACTTATTTTATTTTTTAAGCACACGTTCCTGATGTGCCCGATTCCAGCGAGGACCCTCATTGCGAGCGCTCGTGTTGGTTCGCTGTCTTGGTTAGCGCCCGTTACATCCTCACCGCAGAGATCCATCTCAGAGGCCTCATCCGGGGACACAATGCCGTCGTCAACGGTAGAAGGCAGGTCGTCTATATCGAGCTCAGAGGCGTCATGGACACTGGCCGGGAAGCGTCCCACTCCAGAGGTCGGCATCGCAGACGATCCCGCCACACGAGAGCGCTTAGGGGCTTCTCGAGCTGCCGAGGGTGTCGCGCGTAATTTCAGGGTCAGCGGACATGGAGTGTGTTTTTATCTTATTTTTCTGAGGCTTCGCCCGCCTTTTGCGACGGACGGTACGCTCATGTACACACTCTACATCACTTGTATCACTGTCGGGAGTCTTCGAAGGCAACATCGGGCGCTTAAATGTAGCGTTGTCGTCCTTCATAAGGTCAGGGGAGGCATCTCCCCTCGTCTGTGCCTTTGCGTAGTCTTCGGCCGTGGTGAGCGGGCAAGGCAAGGGGGCACCGCGAGGGCCGAAGCCCCTGTCGAGTCTACGATCGCTCGGCCTGTAACTTTTTGACCGACTCCAAAAAAGGGAGGAGGTTTCTAAATTCGACCGTTTATATGTGTAAGTTGCGACGAGCTCAAACTTATAGCGTGACACGGAAGAGGTCGCCAGCCCGACACTCATCCAAGACCGTAGCGCGAGAATCATGAAGATCGATGATTCAGTCCCACACAAGAAATCGTGGGAGCTCCATGAGAGCAATTACATATAAGCTAAGAGAAAGCAGTAATTGTACTTGCTGTTGATTCAGGCAAACCTGAATCTCTTATCATCTATTATCATTTCTTCTATTCTATTACCATATCAATATGTATTTAACCACCTGTAAATAAAAACAGTTATATCAGCTTCAACCGCGGTACATGAAGACCCGTGGCGTCTCATATATGCTTGTTTTTTTTTATGTTTGTTCGCGGATAACTTCGTCATGTATGAACCGATTTTGATGCTTTTTTTTGTTGGAAAGAAGACATTTCACAGGTGGTCCCATGATAAGGAAATTAAGGTTTGATGATGGCAGACCAGAGAAATCGAGGGGAATATTAAAAAATCGTAAGAGCGACTAGTGTGTTTGTAAGTTTTTCATTAAGTATTTTATTAAAGCACTACAATTTAATGAAGGTCTGGAGTAGGTCCAATGATGGAGCAGAGAGACAGTCGAGGGAACTCCTCAACAATTCATCGCAGCTACCTCGTGTTTTCAGAAAAGTATTCGTTACATTCTGAGGGAGGTTTTAGTATATAACAATAATGGATATCTCGTGAAGTTGTCCGCATAGATCCGTTTTTGTGACTTACTAGGATTATAGTTTTTTCAAATATGCCATTATATGAAGATTTTTGTTGAATATCTAAACTAAAAAGGGGAAAAAAACGTTGTCAAAAAAAAAGGAACCAACTTCAAAACCAAACACAAAAAAGTATAAAATAACTTTTCTTTCGGAAGTCGGTGGCCATAGTCAATGAAATAAAAAAAAGCCAGGCACTTCCGAAAGAAAAGTTATTTTACATTTTGTTGTGTTTGGTTTTGAAGTCGGTTCTTTTTTTTATTCACTTCTCGAAGAAAATATATTTTATCACTTTTAATTATGGTTTAATCTCTTATATCACGTTCATTATAACTTTGGTTAAGTACTTCTAGTTTATCACTTTTTACTTAAAAATTTTTAATTATATTATCCTTTACGCTACCTAGAGAGCGGGCAGGGGTGGGCCCCACCTCATACGTACGTACGCCCAACACGGAGCGTACTGTAGCAAAAGCAACACACGAGGGATGCGCGGCTGTGGTGGGGAGAGACACGGAGCGATACCAGACACGTCCGAACGCTTCGAGCTCTTGCACAAGACTAGTAGATAGGGACAGAGGGAATCTCTTTAATCCATTTATGCGCATCACTAAATAGATGACGAGGCATTCGCCTTTTTTTTTAATAATTTTACCATTTTTAACAACGGTAGCAAGATATATAAGGACCCATAGGCCGCTCCTGATGACTCGACTCCTTGCTATCATGCTATTAACACTTTTGACTCAACACCGTCATCAACATAAGATTTCTCGTAGGGCTTAGGGTCGACTGACTCGTGTGCAACGGCTGTTCACACGTAACCCCTCTCTACGTCAATCCTCCAGGGCCTCGCTGGAGTATTTGCTACTAACACCAAGATCTGCACCGACGGTCGTTCCAGGCAGGCTCACGCCCAGACCCTTCTGCCCACACCGCCGCGACCCTCCTACTCGTCAGGGCTTCATGTCGGAAGCACACAAATGTGTTTTCCGCCTCACTTGCCTCTGACGGCAGAGTATAGACCCGACGCTTCAGCGCCATCCATTTTCAGGGCCAGTTGTTTCGGCAGGTAAGTTGTTACACACTCCTCAGCGGATTCTGACTTCCATGGTCGCCGTCCTGCTGGCTTAAGCACCCAACGCCTTTCATGGTATCCCATACGCGTCGACTTAGGTGCCTTAACTATGCGTTCGGTTCATCTCACAACGCCAGTTCTGCTAACCAAAATTGGCCCACTTGGCACTCTAATCTGATATCTCGTGGCTTCACTGTTCAAGCAAGCCTGAGATCTCACCCGTTTAAAGTTTGAGAATCGGTTGAGGTCGTTTCGGCCCCAACCACTCTTATCATTCGCTTAACCAGATGAGACCCTTACAAGTTCATAGGATTCGCGAGTGCCAGCTATCCTGAGGGAAACTTCGGAGGGAACCGGCTACTAGATGGTTCGATTAGTCTTTCGCCCCTATTCCCAGTTTCGACGATAGGTGTGCACGTCAGAATCGCTACGGACCTCCAACAGGATCCCCTCGACTTCGTCCTGACCAGGCATAGTTCGCCATCTTTCGGGTCGCAACGTGTACGCTTTGCGTGCGCCTCTTCTCGCAATGAGAACGAGATGCCCCGGGAGTGCGGGGCCGCATCGTGACGCGGCCCATCCTCCCTCGGTCGGCGCGAGACCGACCTTTACTTTCATAACGGCTTTAGGCTTCAGAGTACTCAATGACTCGCGCACATGTTAGACTCCTTGGTCCGTGTTTCAAGACGTGTCCTGAAAGTACCCAAAGCAGTAGCGTCGCCGACCGGTATTTTCGATCGGTATTGAAGGTGTCAAGATTTTGAGGCAGCCGATTCATTTCAAACGACACCGGTGACGCAGGGGCATTAGCGCGCCTCCGGCTACTCGCCGACGAGCCGTTCATAACATTCGCTTTCAAGAGAGAAAGCAGTCTTTTTTATGTAAACGACCCTGAGCCAGGCGTGGTCCGGGAATTGTATCCGTGGACCGCAATGTGCTTTCGAAATGTCGATGTTCATCTGTCCTAAAGTTCACGAGTTGACGCGCAATTAGCTGCGTTCTTCATCGACCCGAGAGCCAAGTGATCCACCGTTCAGGGTAATGAATAATATATTTTTCATTAATAGAGCTTTATTTCGTCTTTATCGACAACAATCTTGAGACGTCGCGAGTGAAGAGACTACACGGAATAGTCGCCACCTCGGCAGGAGAAAGAGTCCAGAGCGCGCGAGAGCCCTGGACGACAATCGTCTTCACTTTCCGAGAGAGAATATCTTTCCCCGGGCGTCTAGCCGCTGGTAAACAACGTACAACAAGACTTTCCGAGAGCCCGCCGTGAAGCGCGACTCACGAGTCAGCCCGCGCGGACGAGCACGGTCCGGAAGCGTCAATTTTTGGACCGACGCGACCACACCGTTTCTTTCTCATCGCGCGGCGCAACAGCAACCAAAGACGAAAGCGCTCCCGCGCGCTCGGCCAGGATGGGGAACGATCCTTGGCGAGGCGGGAACGGCCGAATTCACGCAAGAACTGGGCTAGTTTTCCTTAGAACCTCGGCGGAGGGTCGCGACAATCTCTCGTTGTGATCGCGACGCACTACAGCTGAAATTATTTCAACAGGGCGTCGTCGTGTCACGGAGAGCCGCGTTTTTCCCCGCCGCCCCTTTGACACGACGGCGATAGGTGGCACATCACCGACCGAGACGAGAGACAACGCCGACACGAGTGTCGTGTGTGCCTCTTGAGAACCTCGGTGCCTTGGTGATGTGTGCTCCATCCTATACTGCCGTTCGTTAGGTTACCCATGGTGAATAGCCAAACTTCCGTTATCAGAGTTGCAGGAAACAGCCAAAGCCCTTGCGCGCGCTCCGCGCCTCGTATGAAGGCAGGAAAACGCGGCGGTTTTGGTCGTTCCTCGTTCGCGAGAACGAGTGAAAGTGAAATTGAGACGCGGATATATAGAATATATATATAATAATTATGATATTGCGTATCGATATTATGGCGAGCTTTATGTGAAACGACCCACCGTTATCAATAGCGACTAATACGATCGCAGGTATCGGAAATCGGACCTAATAAGCGACTGATACGATCGTGGGCATTGCCAGTCGAGACACAAGCTAGCTGCGCCTTCTTTTCCCTCTTCGTTGTTTGCAAGTTTCTTGCTTTCTTGAGACACGCTCGGAGATGAGAGCTCGATTCCACCGACGAAGCGACTAATACGATCGTTGGCATTAAAGGCGGACCCGACACATGCGACTAATACGATTGCGGGGCAGTAAAAATCGAGTTCGGCTCTCAACGCTTTCGCGTGGCGAGCTTCATATAACATAACCCACCGACCGAGTGACTAGTGCGATTGCATGAATGATAGTCGGACCAAATAAGCGACTGAAAAGATCGCGGGCATTGCAAATCGTGATACATCAGCTGCGCTGCCGCCTTTTTTATTTCTCTATCTCTCGGCACACCGCCTCAGACGCGCGGAGCAGCTCGACAAACACCGAGCAAGCCACTCATACAATTGCGTCCATTGAAGTCGGACCCGACCATGCGACTAATTACGATGTCGCGGGCATAGAAAATCGTCAGCGATCTCCTCTTGATACGCGCCGCGGGCGGGGCATCGAGAATACACGATCCACCGACCAAGCGACTAATACTCTCGCGGGCTTTGCAAATCGTGTTTTTTTCCTTGTAATCAGTCTTTGTCTTTACACACATATATGCATATATGTATATATATATTGTAACGGGTATCCGCGGTAACCCCAAGGCAGTGGGCTGGGAGAAGGGAAGAGAAAAAAAAACGAAGAAATTAAATAACAAAATAATAATTTGACTTTACTTCCTTACTACTACTATTTACAAAGACAAAAAAAAATAAACCTGATTCGATATAAAGAAAATGGGGGGGGGGGGCACGGGAAACCGACCCGCGGAAGTCCCACACCGATATCCAACCCGTGTCGGGGGGTAAACCACAAAAAAAAAGAAACGAAATAAGACCAATTAAATCCAAAGGTTTTGTTGGACGCCAGCCTGTCTTCAGGCAAAATTTCGAACTACAAAAAAAAGAAAAAAAAAGAGGGGTGACTCATTCAGGGTGTCGTGGCAGACGGGTTCACCCGACGCCCTCACTCACGACGAAATTCGCGATTCTATATAATTTAACATTCACTCTTTCATACCGATCCGCTACAAACAAAAAAAAAGGACTCGAAACCCCCCCCCAAATACTAATTGTCCGATAGACGGGTTCGAGATAAGGGGGTTCTCGTTCGCGGTACACACACAACACTCGGGAAGACTCTACACGCGGCCGATCGCGGCGGAGCCGCTGATCGGGCAACGCTCGCGTTCTGAAATTCACCGCGGGGGAAAAACGCACTCGTCACGGCCTCGGCGCCGATCGCTATTCACGTGCTTTTTCGCACGACCGGTCGAATCTTTTCTTTTTCCGATTTTTCCTTCCACGGAGGCACGCGGGCTCTCCACGGGAAGGAAACGTGAATCCGACGACGACAGGACGCGCGGAACATGAACAGGGGGGCGGGAGGGGGATCCTCGCGCGACCGGGGCCGCCGATCGCTCCTCGCGGAGGGAAAAGAATATTCAGCGTACTCAGGAGTTTCAATTTTTCTTTTTCGCGCTCGTCACCTCGTCTGTTAGGGGCCGTCCACACGTCTCGTGTCGTTACTCGCCGCCCAATTTCCTTCACGGATACCCGAATTCCTCAGTACCCAATTGCGTTCCAAAATGACGGTTAGCGTGTCGCACGGTGTCCCAAGACTCAATGGCGGCTTGGGCCGACCGGGTCGGCGTGCTTGCCGAAATTTTCGCCAGAGCGGGATCCTCGTGATTTTT
>JAPYZJ010004522.1:6348-33172 GCA_030522765.1 Ophioninae sp. B BG-2022a | reverse complement strand
AGGGGTTGATCTGAGACCCATACATGCTTATATCAATCGTCTTAGAATTTCACCCCCTACCCCCCATTTCACGGATGACATTCTTAGCTGGGACACCCTATATATATATATATAAATGACGAACATATTCCTTCACTGCATAACGTTTCATGCAAAACTCCATCTTGGATTCCGCTATGAACGGTTTATTCGTTTGTCGGAACGAAGTACGTTACTCGCCTTATTTCCACGTACGGATCAAATTTGGTGTATTCAGAAATACAAGTTGAGAAAGCGTACGAGTTCTGTCGTGGTGCAGCACCGCGTAGACATGTATTTATTGTTAATTTAATCATACTTCGTAATCATAACTGTTACTGGATTATTATTAATGTAGTATTTATTATTATGACACTGATATTGTGAAATTTTGAATTATTGTAGCGTTTGAGTTTGTGTCTCTATTGTGAAATTGGCAAACTTGTACTTTTATAGATTATTTTTATTGGGGATAATATATTCAATGTTTTTTTGTATATTGTATCGTTGTCGTTTCATTTTTGAGGTTAATTTGTAAATTTGTATTTTTATATTGGTATTAACGCTCGATTGATTTTTGTAATTATGTTTCTCGAGAAAAACAAGAAATCTCAATCAACACTGCTAATTTCAAATTTCCCTTGAAAATGTCAAAAAAAAGAAAGATATAAAAAAAAAAAAATTATTCTGCTCAAAAGAAAGGACTGTCACACGTTATGATTATTCTTGCACGTTCCTTCAAGCCCCTACGTCATCCTCGCAAGATCGCCCCGCAAAATACCCGAACAAAAAATATTTCGCTCTTTTACTTTATTTTACTTTATTTTTATTTTTTTTTCTCTCCTCTAATTCGAAAAGCGAGAGTGAGAAATGGAACAGGTGAGGGCGATGAGAACGGTGACTACATCTGACAAGAATGGACGAATATGAACTCGAGCAGTGGCACAGAAAGTGTGCGATTCTCTGAAGCCCCCCCCCCCCCCCCCCCCCCCCCCCGAAGCCCCCCCCCCCCCCCGCCCCCCACAGTGTCGCCCTCTCGCTCGTTTTCTATACCCAAGAAGCCTGTCGAGTGGCTATTAATTCGGCGTACACGCGGCCTCGTTGAACAATAAGCGTGAAACGCCAATTCATCACATCTCGCTCGTGTCGGGTAAGCGATGAGAACCACTGCTCGAGGGTGGGGGAATACCGTCGCGCGCGAACAAAAGGAGAGACCCCGGCGCGATTTTTCTTCTTTTTTTTTCGTTTTTTTTTCTTTCTCCTCTCTATTCTTTTTGTTTGTTTTTTTTTTGGTAAAGCGGAACAGGGAGGGATGAAAGATACGTGTGCGCGGTTATTGCACGTGAACGTAAAAAAGGGTGATGGCGCGACGAGCGGCAAGAAAGAGGAAGGGAACACCGAGTATGCGTGCACTCCTGAAGGGAGACACTTCGAAAAGGTTCGGCCGCAATTACTTCACGAGTGGGAGCCCCAACTATCCGACGAAAAATTGGGCTAGAGTTTCGATCGAATTACCTGAAGATGTCGTTTTTTATGAGCACCTCTGATCGCACCCAATACGAATGGTTTTGGACATTTTCCCAGTCTAATTTTGCACCTTTGGAAAAAAATCGGGCATATTCGTAATCAGCAGAAAATTTCCGATTAAATGGACTCTTTTAAGAGTTTAAAACCGGAAAAAAATATTTTTCGACTTTCCCGGCCACTTTTCCGGAATCTCGAAAATCACGAAATTTCAAAAGGCTGTAGGGTGAGCTTCTTATTAGCTATGGAGATTTATTCGGTGGGTTTGGAAAAGCTTTTTGCATGACTTAAATAATGGCGTTGGAATCATATCGATATCTCTTATAGTTTTCCTGGAAAGTCCACTTGAAAAATCGTAAAAAAAGAGGCAAAGGGGTATGTATGGAAAAATGTGCAAAAATCAATGGTCCAACTTTGAAATTCTGCCAAAAATCGAAAAATCATCGGATTTTAATTATTAAAAAAGCATTTTGAAGCGAAAATCATAACGAAGAGATTGAGCACAAAGTGGAGGGCCAAATCTCAAAGGAAAAAAAGTTATCGATGATTTAGTGATAAAACTTTTCTTGACCTAAAATCCAAACAAATTTTGGATTTTTAATATTTTTCTTAATGGTCTATTTAAATGTAATTTGTTTCCGTGAGCACGAATTTGCCATTAGTTTCCCCCAGAACCCAACGTTTTCATGAAAAAATCGTAAAAAACTTCTAAAAATCCGATTTTCACGATTTTTTCATAGAAATTTTGGGTTTTGGGGGAAATTAAGGGTTGATTCGTGCTCAGGGGATCAAATTACATCAAAATAGACCATTTAAAAAAATATTAAAAATCCAAAATTTTTTTGGACTTTAGGGCAAAAGAAGTTTTTTTACTCAATCATCGATAACTTTTTTTCCTTTGGGATTTGGCACTCCACTCTGTGCTGCATCTCTTCGTTATGATTTTCTCTTCAAAATGCTTTTTTAATCATTCAAATCCGACGATTTTTCGATTTTTGGCAGAATTTCAAAGTTGGACCATCGATTTTTGTCAATTTTTCCATACATACCCCTTTGCCTCTTTTTTAGCGATTTTTCAAGTGAAAATTCTGGGAAAACTATACGAGATGTCGATATGAATCCAACTTCATTATTTAAAATCTCCATAGCTAATAAGAAGCTCACCCTACGACCTTTTGAAATTTCGTGATTTTCGAGATTCCGGAAAAGTGGCCGGGAAAGTCGAAAAATATTTTCTCCCATTTTTAAACTCTTAAAAGGGTCTAATTAATCAGAAATTTTGCGCTGATTACGAACATGCCCGAGTTTTTGGCAAAAGTACAAAATTATACTGGGAAAATGCGAAAAACCTTTCTAGAATATTTTTTCGAAATTTTTCCCAAGAAATGGAGAGTTCAATGCGAACCAAATTGTGGATTTATCTTCAACGTATAAAAATCCATCGAAATGGACTTGCAATATGACACTAAACGTCTAAATATAACAATTATATCGAGGCCTGATTGGCTGCCTTTAAAAATTAATACCAATTCAGGGGTTGATCCGGGAACCGTAAATGCTCGTATCAATCCACATACAATTTTTCCCTCAACTCTCCATTTCACTGTTGACATTCTTACGTGGGACACCCTCCATAGTATATACATATCTCCATATATTTTTTTACATGCATATATTTAGAAATTGAACTCAGAAACACGTCACAAGTGCGAGTTTGAAATATCGACGCGATAAAAACGATTGGAGAGTCTCTCGTCGAGTCTCGAGGGAGTTCCCCCGTTTACCTTTCCGCGTGTGGCCTCAGCGTGGTCATCAACTTGCACGATCGTTTTCCCCCTCTCTCTTTTGCTCTCCATTCTCGTTCCCCAACAAATTCACGTTTTCTTCGTTTCATCCATTCATACACGCGAAACTTTACGGCTGATTGGTATCGAGGAAACTTTTGCAAAACTTGCCGTGGACCTGCGAGTTTTTCCGATTTCTACTCCCCCCCCCTTCCCATCCTCTTTTCTGAACCTTTTCTCTCTCTCTCTTTTTCTCGCTCTATACTTTCTGTGCGATTGGTAACCGGTATATGATTACGATATATATATATATATATATAAATATATATATGTAGATATGAATTCGTGCGCGAATCTCGTTAAGTCTCTCTTTCTCTCTTTCTCTCTCTCGTTCTCTCTCTCTCTCAGGCAAGCTAATTGGTGCATCGATTATACCAATTATCGTTTCCTACTCGGGAGAATAGCTAATTGCTGCGATCGAGAGAGACCATCATGGCAGTCCACATATATATATATTTAAATAGAAATATATATATATACATTTACATATATACATTACTCTCTCTCTCTCTCTCTCTCTCTCTCTATTTCTCTACATATATATATATACACGTATATATAGGGTGTACCAAAAATTGCGAACCAGGAGGAAAGTCGAATCGCATCGTGTTCACCACACATTCCAACAGACGTCACTTTTTGGTCCACCCTGTATATATATGCATCTCTATCTGGGACAACAGTGAGACTTTGTCTTTCTCTCTCTCTCTCTCTCTCTCTCTCTCTCTCTCCCTCTCTCTCTATCTCTGTCTCTCTCTCTCTCCCACTCTGGATATGGAATGACGATGATCGCAGGGGTCAACGCGCCCGTTGCACACGCTGCTCTACAGCCGTACAAGGGAATCTCCCACGCTCGAATGTACACCCATACAAGCCCTCGATTTCGTGTTTAGGATGTGTAATTTCCAAATGGCGAAACAGCCGGAGCATCGTCGTCGCCTTCGATGATCCGATATGTGTGTCACTTAAATAATGTACCCTCGTGAGCAATATTGGCACGGCCCGTATCGAGATGAGCAACACCCTTCGATCCGGTTACCCCGTTGACACTCCCCGATCGCCACTTCCGCTTCGCCTTGTTCTCCAACTTTTTTGCTCTAGATGTTTTGCTGTTGAATTATTTTTGTGAATTATGCAGGGGTGTAAAAGTTTTTTTAGGGTCGTTTGGCTCGAAGGTGGCTTTGGAGATTTTTTTGTGTTTTATTGGGACCTTATTTTCGTCGATTTATAATTATTTTATGATTATTTTAGAATTATCTTTTTTATCTTATTATTTTTTATCTTGTAATTTTTTATCTTATTATTTTTTATCTTATTATTTTTCATCTTGCAATTTTTTATCTTATTATTTTTTATCTTATTATTTCATCTTATTTTTATCTTATTTTTAGCTCATAATTACATTACTTTTACTTTTAGATAATTATCCGAAATTTCATAATGATAATCATCATCTGAAGTTTAATTATTCGTCGATAATTTTCCAGATTTCATGATTATCGGAAGCTAATTCTCTCATAATTATCTTATAATTATCTACATTTTTTCACCCGTTTAAAAATTGTGATTTTAGTTTTTTTACGGATTATTCAATTTGTTTCGGATGATGCAACCCATCACAAAGATGCATTGTATTTTTTATCTCAAGAGGTCTTCAGAAATGATTGAAGATCGTATTTTTCTCCGGTGCAAAATCTCCTCAAGAGACTCTTAAAAACACATAGTGAAGCGAGGCGAGAGGTGGGGACTTCCGAATGGCTCGTTAAGCCGCGTTGAAATAATTCAGAGCTTATGGTTTTAATAAAGGGGGAAAAAAGGATGGAAAAAAATGGGACAGGAGCGACGTGTTCCCCGGACCGGTTTGCCCCGTAAATAGTGCCGGTAGCCAACGTGAGTACCACCGAGTCGGCCATTCAGCGGAACGAGTTAACTGGACGGATCTCGTGCTCCACTCTCATCCCTGGATCTTGTTTATGTCCCGGATGCTTTTTTGTCCGATCTCTATTTCCATTCGTCGAGTTCTTATGAAATAATTCAAACGGAGGCTCGTTCGAACTCATCGCCTGATACTGAAAAGACTCGAAATTGGGTTAAACCAAATTCGAACAAAGCGTGAATCCTCTCGAAAAAAAAAGAAAACAAATACATAAAATATTTCAAATGCAATGTGAAATTTATTGCGCATCCAAATAAGCACAAAAGAGTCGAGAAAGAAATTAAATAAATCCAGAACGATCTCAAAACTAAACCCAAAAAAAACCAAATTTTTGTAAAAAAAACGGTCAAGCCCAACCCAAAAAAATCCCAACCCAAAAAATCAAATATCTTTTAAAACAACAGTTACGGCGACCCCAGAAAACCTCCAACCCAAACAAACCCAAATTTCTATAAAAAAAACCGTGAAGTCCATCTCAAGAAAACTCCAATGCAAACAAACCCAAAATTCTATAAAAAAAACGGACACGCTCATCCCAAACAAACCCGAACCCAAATATTAAAAAAAATACGGGCACGTTCACCCCAGAAAAACCCCAACCCAAACAAACCCAAATTTCTATTAAAAAACCGTCACGTCCACCTCAAGAAAACTCCAACCCAAACAAACCCCAACATTCCAAATCCAAAAAAAAACCATCACATCTCCCCCAAGAAAACGCTATCCCAACCCAAAAAAACCATTCATCCAATTCGTGCCAAGCGAAGGGGAAGCTATAGGAGGACGAGTAGGTTTCCATCGTTGGGGTAGGGTGACCGTTCTCGAGCCAGTGGCCTCCAATCGTTAACGCTTTAATTACGTGGTCGATGTTTGCCTATATTGTTGCCTAATATTTGCAGATCGATCGATAACTGGCACCGGAGAGAGAGGGAGCGTCCAGGGGGGTCTTGATGAAAGCCCAGATGGTCGTGCATTGCGTCGGGACCGAGAGCTGGGTAAAACTCGAGTCAGGGGGAATGCCCCCGAACTGGGGTAACTGGGGGGGTGCCGCCCCAATACTGGGGTATGGGGGATTGCCCCCGAACGATATTAGAGGCATAATGCGAGAGAGAAATATCGTTGAGGCTTGGTCATCGTTGCGTGACGCTTTTGGGCTCGTCAGATTGAAAGATCGACCGATACGTTTACGAAGAGATACCAATATCCTCCTGTGTTGATATCCCTTCGAGCCCTTCGATCCGGTGACTCGTCGAAGCCCTTGATGAAACTGCGACCACGAAGGGCAAAAGGGATTCGCGATTATGGGTTGTAACGACCATCGATGACGTCATGGACCACGAGAGAGTTTGTTGGGCGCCCGGAGGCGGGGGTCTAGGGGGGGGGGGATTGGGTTGAAGTGAAGGGCAAGGGGAACCCTTTGTTTCCATCTCCCCCCAACGATGGAGTTATTGTCTGGATCGTGTTGAGCTCCCGGGCCGAGGTTGGAAGCGCCCGAGGCTACTTAAAGCCAACCGATTGTGTTGGATCGCTCCTGTGTGGACTCCTTCGAATAACCAGGACTCGTGACACAGAAGCGTCCTATCTTCGAACCTCGAAGAGGAGAAGAGAGTTTTCCTCGATCCCTTGTTACCTACCAGCATCACGTAACGAAAATGAGGTTAACGGGACGAACGGACCTATCGAGATTCCTCGGACTGAAGTTCTTACCCTTTTTTATTTCTTTTCGAAATTTCCGTTTTTGTCCACTTCGCTTCGACGATAAAAAAATTTCCCGGTAGACGTGACCGGAAAAGACGTTACCGAGGCAAAGTGTCTGCGGAGCTATTCAGACGGCGAGGTTAATTTTACGAACGTTCATTAACGGTTCTTTAAGACGTAATTTCGGGGGAATTAAAAAATGACGATATCCGGTTGAACGGAGTAAGGCTGACCTTGGAGTGGCCTTGGATTGACCTTGGATTGGTTTTCGGCTTTGATACAGTATTGCTAGTATTGTTAAATAATTTAACGATCTCCAAATAATTGTGAAACGAACTTGGAATTATCTCGAAATGACCTTGACGTGACCTTCAAAATGTTTTGAAATTATTTCGACGTGATCTTGTATCGATTCCACATCAACATCGGAAAGTACTCGGAAAGATTGTGGGTTGACTTTGAAATGACTTTGAAATAATCTCGTAATGATCCTGAAATTATCTTGAAATGACCTTGAAATAATCTCGTAATGACCCTGAAATTATCTTGAAATGACCTTGAAATAACCTTGAAATAACCTTCAAATGGCCTTCAAATGATCTTTAAATGACCTTGAAATTATCTTTAAATGACCTTGAAATGGCCTTGAAATAATTTTTAAATGATCTAAAAGTAACTTTAAAATGACTTTGGAAATGACCATAAAAACTGCATCTCAATCAGAAATAATCAACGCCATTTTTTTGTTCGCAAAAGCTCGACGATTTGGTTCTCCAAATTGCATTACACTGGGAATATTCGTGATTTATTTAAGGAGCGAAAATTTATTGAAACGAGTGTAATTTTGAGAAATGTGATATTCGTGAGAGGCCTCGAAAGACTCGAAGACGAGTACTTATACTTATATACGTTAGGCATCATAATGCACGTGGAATGACCCAGGCACAAAGAGCTTTTGATTCGCCAAGTTGGAGAAACATCGTACTCGGGAATGGCATCGAATTGCATCGCTCGGGGTGGCCCGAATGAGCACGTTGGCGTATTTGCACGTTGATGCTGGGCTGATTGCCGTCGCAGTATCTGCCACATTAGTCACTTCCAGGAAGATCAGCTTGATCACCGCTCGGTATGTGTACTCGCCTGCGTCAGTGTGTATCCTCTCGTTGGACGAGCAAACGCCTTAAACCAACCCCGGTCGTTTAAGACGCTCGGTCATTTCGTCCAAATAATTTAGTCACCAAACAGGAGTACCTTGCGAGCAAACGATCTTTGGATTCTCGTAAGGAGAGAATTACGTGCCAATGTTAATTAGCATTCGGTATAATTTGCCAAAAGTTCCAAAAGCTCAAAAAATAGCAAGTCGACATTCACCATTTTTTTTCGATCAAAATATTGGGTTCAGTAAGTTTGTATTTTGCACACTATTGATGGATGATGTTGACAGCCTTCAGTTTTTTTTTTTTTCAAAGAAAATGGTTGAAAAGAAACAAAGTTATTAAGACTCAAACAACGGTAAATTAAATTGGGATGATTTGAAATTAACTCAAGTTTGATCAAGATTGAATGAAGTTTGGTTGAGTTTAACTTCGACTGAACGTTGAGTTGGGTAAAGTTGACAAATGTTTCCGGAAACTTCAGATGAGATGGCTCGAAGTTGAGTTGAAGTTAATAATTAACTCAATTAGGTTCATAATAAGGTTAATAATTAACTGTATATTTTATCCGAGATATTCATCGTTAAGTTAACTCATTAAACATTAATCCAAGATCCGTTGACTCAAAGTTGAGTGAATGTTGAGTTAAGCTTGAGTTAATGTTGAGTTAAGGTTGAGTTAATGTTGAGTAAATATTAAGTTAAAGTTGAGTGCAAGTCGAGTTAAAGTTGAGTTAAAGATCGTGAAGGTGAAGTTAAACCCAAGCGAAAATTGGAGCTGAAGTCGATGGTAAATCAGAAAAGATCCGCGCCATCACGAATTCCCATCGCATCCCGAAGGGAACTGGATCGACGACGTCGACGGATCAGGCTATCAACGGCACACGTTACGACGTACGTTGAATATCCTTAAGGGGATGTTGCCTATCGCGGAAAAAGGGACAAAGGGAGAGAACAAACAGCACAGAATTTCCTTTATCTCGTACTTCCTCAGTCTCCATCTAGGCCTGATGGCCTTTCCCCGATTATCTCGTAGTCCGGGAACATCAGTGTGTATTCCGCCTTCGCGCGCACCGTATAAACGTCCTTGATGAGATCGCGGAAATTATGTCGTCGCCGCCGCCGTTCCTCCATGCTCCGAACCGCAGTGATTTCCCGACGTCGCGTGGTCCTCTTCCCTTCTGCCCTCGTCCTGTGCTTCATCCCCCCCCCCCCCGCCCCGATAACCCGCGGTTTGAGATTTAGTCCAATCACTTACGCCCTTCTTCCACGAGCATCTTGATTGGGCGAAGCAATGTTGAAAACAACTATCGGGGATCTGATTATTCATTATATTCAATTTATTTGTTTAATTGGGTTGAATAATAAAAAAGGTGATGGATAAATAAATAAATAAATACTTATAATAAAGGGTTTTATTATATTGATTATTTAGGATAAATCCAAACGAAGAGAAATTAATTTTTTGAGATAATTTATTTGTAATTGTATTGTTCAAACATTTTTTTATAATAATACCTTTAATGAAAAATTAATTTATGGAGTGGTTAATGAATAGTAACATTCATGATTAATAATTTTGAATTAGGGTAATGTAAACGTCGTTGATTTTTTGGGTTAAAAGGTTACTTGTAAAAAAAAATAAGTATAATGTTAATGAAAATAAAAATTATTTTTTTGAGTAATTTAATAATGCAATTCTACAGATATTTTTTTGTTTGGGTTTCTTGGGGTTTTAGATTTTTTAAATTATTAGATTTCTCAATTATCGATTGGGCTTGTTTGGGTTTAGTTGATTAATAAATTATGAAAATATTTAAAAAGTAGGTTTTGGTTAAATAATTCGTCAATGAAACGAAAAATAATACGGTACAACAATAAACAACAATAGCGACAAAGATTTGTTAGAATCCAGTGAATCTCCGTAGAGTAAATAAAATGCATTCCGCAGCGTGGACTTTGTTGGACGGTCTCTTCCGATCGGGTATCGACTTCCGGTCGGCCTTCGCCCCGTTCGTATTTATTTTTGAGCTGCAAAAAAAAAACGAACAACAGGGATAAAGTAGAACGAGCGTGGCGGATATTCCCGAGGGGGCAATTGCACGAACAATTTCGCGGCAATAACTCCGTTAGTGTTTCTCCCCCGTTGTTGCCCGGCTTAATCCAGATATATCGTTGTACAGCCAAGATCGTGACGGACATGTACAAGCGGTTGCACCGCCGTTACGACACACAATCTCCACTCGAATTACATTTCCGTTTGCGAAAAGGCGCCCTCAGTCGACAGCACCTCCCACCGCCCATCGCCCCATCGAACAGGGACACCGCTGTGTTCTTCCTTTTTCTCATCTCGGAGCTGCGTCCCCCGAGACTCGATTGCGGAATGCTCAAGCAACTCGGACATCGAGAAATTTGTTCCCTCGAACTGTTTTCTCAGGAAAGGAAGAACGGAAGCAAACAACACTGAAAAAAACGGCGTTTTTGAAAGAATTCGCTTTTTTTTTGTGAATTCTTGTTTAGGTTGCTTTGGGTTTGTTGGGGTTGGTTTTTCGCATGCTTATCTGTCTTGTTAGACGGGTTAAAGATTGGGGCTAAATTTGCAAGGGGATACTCCGTAAGGTTCATTGCCCCAATGGGGCTATCTATGGGGGGAAAACCCGGGTTGGGTGAAGGCCCCAACTGGGGCAAAACCCCCATGAGGTCCAATCCCCAACTGGGACAAAACCCCCATGATGGCCAAGCCCCAACTGGGGGCAATCCCCCAAGGGGTCCAAGCCCCAACTGGGGGCAATCCCCCATGGGGTCCAAGCCCCAACTGGGGCAGACCCCCATGGGGTCCAATCCCCAACTGTGGGCAATTCCCCATGAGGTCCAAACCCCAACTGGGGGCAACCCCCCATGGGGTCGAAGCTCCAACTGGGGGCAACGCCCCATGGGGTCCAAACCCCAACTGGGGGCAATCCCCCATGGGGTCCAAGCTCCAACTGGGGGCAACGCCCCATGGGGTCCAAGCCCCAACTGGGGCAAACCCCCAGTGAGAGCTCCCATTGGGCGTTGGTTTTCGTGATGAAAAACGACGAACGGGAACGGAGCTGGCGGCTGCCGCCGTTGTGCCGGGTAATGTAATGCGTAATGTACGATGTAAAGTGCTTCGCCACTGCCGTACAGTCCGGAGGCCCTTCTCGCCCTTGCACCAGCGTGTACACACCCACACATACACAGACTCATATAGACGTATGTCGATACGTGTATCAACGTGTATCCCGCGACGTATTATTATCATTATGAAGGCTCCGCGCGAAGGGTGGCTCGCTAAGGGTGGCAAACGCCCAGAAGGGCGTATCCGCCATCCCGCTTGGCCCTTTAGAACAAAGCTCCCTACGACCTTTTGTTACGCAACGGTTGATGTATTATAAATTCGCGAGAGCGAGAAGGCCGCTGCGGTTCTGCCGAGGCCCAGCTGGCTGAGTGGCGCCCTAACGCCCTTCACGTTTCACCGTAGAGTGAAAGAGAGAGACGGAGAGGGGAAGGTTTATCTCTCGCCTTCGCGTTTGCGTCCGCCACTGTATACGTGTCCGTGTCTGGCATAAATTCGGAATATCACTCTCGGCACCCTTTAAAGGGAATCGAGCTGTCGAGCCGAACACTCGGTCAGAACCTACCCCTTTAAGGAGACTCGTCGAACCGCGAATATCGTAAACGCTTCTTTTAACGATACTTGAACGAGGAAATCAGTTTTTTTCTCTTAAACAAAGTGCCACTGATGGTGGTTTATTTCTTTATCTTCTTCATCAGTTATTTAAACTATTTTTATTTATTCATTTTTTATCTGTTTTCTTTACGATTTTTTTATAATTCTTTACGCACTATTCGTAGGTTTTTTAGTCCTTTATATTTATCTTTTTTGTTTATTTTGTTCATATTTATATTTTGTTTTTGTTTTATTTTTGTATAAAAATTGTCAATTTATTTATTCATTACCTTTTCCTTTTGAATTACATTACATTTTCCATCCAATGATTTATATTTTTGCTTCTAAATTATTTCTCGTTTATTCTATCAATTGTATTAAAAATTTAATCATTTTCATTTGTACGTTTCCTTCCCATTTAACTTCGTTCGAAATCTGAATTTGTTATTTTTTTAAATATTTTGTATTCCATCCCACTGCATTTTTTTTATCATACAATTACATCTTAAATCTGACTTTCAATTTTTTCATTACCTTTTTAGCTTCTATTTTTACTCTCATATCTTTATTTATTCTCTTCCGGTTTGTTTTTTTTTATATTTATTTTCTTCGTTTACATTGATCCGAGAGTTCACCAGGGCATAATAAGCATTATCAATCAATGTTTTCCTCTCTTCCCCCTCCCCTCCCCCGCACCCTTTTCTACCACCGATCCGTTTCTGAATGAATTCCCATTACGTATCTTATCTCGCATTCGGTTGGAAACGACTCCGGCGAGCGTCGTATAGTTCCCCCCTGCCCCCGCTGAAATGAGATTCAAGTGCAATCCGGTTACAATGATCCTCACAATTTCCACCAAGTCGGCTCCTTCGCTCCTGCACAATACACTCGTATTTTAATTATACGAGGCCGAAAAAAATAAAAATAAAAAACCAAACGAAAGAAACTTGGCAATTCTCACGAATTCTGCATTTTCCATGTTTTTCTCTTTTTTTTTATTGTGTCGTTGCGACGTCAAAGTATCATGCCCAAAAAATACAAACGGGAAGATTGATAAAAAAAAATATCTACGTAATAAATAATAAGAAATTAAAAAATAAAAATTCATTTTAAATAAAAAGTATACAAAAAAGTAATAACAATTCAAAAAACTCAATAACTTCCCAAAAAATAGGAATTGAAGTGGGCAAAAAATTGCGAACCCTCCATACGAATGTTTATTAAATATAAGAAGGAAAAAGAAACGAAAAGGTATGGAAACAAAAATGTTTCTATTTAAAAAAAAAACAAACTCATCATCGTACTCTGCTGGAAACGAAAAAAGAGAGAGTGAAAAAAAGGGAATTATTTCGTCGATATCCTGAAGCAGAGACTCAAGGGCACAAGGAACTTACGTGCCCCCTCCCCCTCCCAAAGCCCCCAGGGGTTTCGTTTCAAAAGTGACCGAAAAAGCGAGTGGAATTGGAGCAGCCCGAAGAAAAGACGATCGCCCGATGGACGAGGGACGAGTGTTCGATCGATTGAAATTTAATATCTGGACCAACCGCGCGTGCACGCGAGAGGACCCGTTTGGTAAATAGAGGGGAATCCTGTCTCGTTCCCCAGAGTCGATTCTCGCTCATCCTATCTTGTTCGGTTCCCCTGCCTCGCCCACGGGGGAGTTACCCCACTTTGGGGGCTATTCCCCCAGTTTTGGGGGAGTCAACCCCCCAACCCGGGGGGAGTCCCCCACCATCGTTCTTTCATCTATTCTGCGTGTCCTGCTCCCGTGCGGAGCAAGGATTCGTGCGAGATCGACCGTGAAGCGCCTCCAATGATTTCTGGGTCCCTCTTCGCGATGGTGACCGCGCAAAACCCGAGAGAATATTTTTTTATTTGAAAACGCACACGGGAGACGTTGGACGATGACATGTGCTGCAATCTTCTTCAGAAATAGGGGAACAAACATTTCTTTTTTTGGTACACGTGTATTTGTATTTTTTTATTATTATTTATAATTGTTTAAAAAAAAAATTTTCATAGAAATTGGATCGTTCGAAATGATATTGCCGTAATTTTATATGGTGTTTGATATGAAAAAAAATTGTTTTCTACATAGACCCGTAACCAAAATCGACTAAACAATTAAAAAATTCAAAAATTCCAAGTTCCAAAATTTGCAAAAAAATTAACTCGTGAAAATTGTTGTTCGAATGGGAAATAAAAAAATCATTCTTACATTAAATGTACGGCTCTGATCGTGAATATTATTTCACCCACGTTTATTATTATTTTTGTTGGAGCAATAAAAACAAAATACAATTTTTCCATCGTGTTTCTTGATATATATAAATATTATATAAATATAAATATACATATAAATATAATTATATATTTATATAAATATATATACAATTATGTTTATTTTAGTTTATTATATCTGATGTACATAGATAGTCAATACGTATATGCGGTACGAGGGACAGGAACCGGCTGCTTTCTCAGAGGCAAGTCGAGCGGGGCAAACCGGAAATGAGGAAAGTTGCTCGGCGCCTGGGAAAGAATTTTTACCCCTGACGTACACGTCGGAATATCGGTAGATGGAAATGGGGTAAGCACCAACGGAAAGGGAGACGGAGAAAAAGAAGAAGAAAAAAAGTTGCAAGAACGGGAGGCTTTTTCATTGGCGTAGTCTGGCGGGGGGAAGCACCCCCATGGGTTTAACCCTAAAAAAATATCAATTTTGGCCCAAACTCACTCTAACCCTTAAAAAAATCAGTTTTTTTCGCCAACTTTGCCTAACCCTTAAAAAATCAGTTTTTTCGCCAACTCGCCTTTAAAAAATCGATTTTTCAGCAAATGGTCCCTGCCCTTAAAAAAAAAAATTTTTTTCGCCAACTTGACGGAAATCTCTTCTTAAAAAATCAGTTTTTTTTTGCATAGCCCTTCCAGCCATAAAAAAAAGGAAAAAAAATCCTGGCTCCGCCAATGGACCTCTTTTGCCTCTTGGCTGAATTTCCCTCGTGGTAACGATGCGGAATAACATTTGTCTCTTTCTCTCTCTCTCTCAGTCCATTCACTCGAAGACGAGGATCGCGATTCGTGGGTACCGGAAGGGAGTGTTTTCGCGAGGGTTTCTCATTCCAGCGGAAATTTCTTCCCCCATCCCCTATTCACACCCCCCCATTCGCCGCCATTCCTTTCCAGTCAGAGTGTTATAACCAATGCGGGTATAAATTCTCGATGAGTCTATTTACGAGTCGTACGATACACTCGCGAATCGACCGCACTTTTTTTTACCCATCTCAAACGATTATTTGATATTTTTTCTTTTTTTTTTTCATCGATTTTCCAAACCAATTATACCGGGAAAGAAAAAGTTCGATCCCGGTACCCACTTATTTACTTCGAGTACAAATTGGACCCGCCAAGGATCGCTGGTGTCCGCAGGATCGTGGATAGAATTATTCGAACACGGATGCCCACCAAAATTAATTTTCTTATTAAATATGCATTTGTGAAATTATTTACGACACTTCTCGATCGAAACTTGTACATATTAAATATTTTTAATATTAAATTTAAATATTAAATTATTTTTAATATTGAACATTGAATTTTTTTTAATATTGAATATACAATATCTAATATTATATATATATATATTTAGAAGTGTTTCGAATAATTGCACACAATTTTTATTGAAAAACAATCAAATTCATTAATTAATACATCATACATCTTTTTCATCAAAAAAATAATAATGACAAAATTCCGAGCAATTTCCACTATATTCGAAAAATAATTAAATATTTATACCCCAAATATTCCACGACCCCTTTCAATTAAAAAATAATGAAAAAATTTGTTGATCGAATATTCCGTACAAAGCATCCTTCAATTAAAAAACAATTAACCAAATTAACGTTTTTCAAATTGACATCGCATCCTCCGTTAAAAATAATCAAATATTTAACTTCCACGTATTTCAAACCCAATTTTTTTTTAGTTGGAGCGAAAAAAAAAATAATTCGCTTCTCTTCTCCAGCGGAGTCGTAAATATCAATTTTCCAATTGCTCGGGAACGTACGTAGTTTCTTTGTTCCGTGAAGAAACTAAACAAACTACTGGCGATGCGAAGATGCTTTGGACATAAATTGATATGACCTCTCGCATTTCCTTCGCAGGGGGGGGGGGGGGGGGGGGGGGGGGGGGGGGGATTTTTCGCGAGCAGCATCGACAATTTTCCTCCCCGGGGAAAGTGAATATTTTTCTTTCTTCGAAATTCCACGTCGTGTATAAAAAGAAGAAAACAGTTACGAAGGAGGATGAGGTAAAAGAAAAAAAAATTGCTCGCACCCTACTGCGTTTTGCACGTTCGATGTTTTTTTTTCTCTTTTTTTTTCTTTTCTCATTTTTTTGTTTGCGCACAGTATCGAACGTACAGGTACATCGTTGGCAGCCCCGTTCCTTATCGCAATTCACGTGGCAGCGTGTATACGTACATCGAAGCGTGGTGCAATTTGCTGGGAAAATAATTATAATAATTGTACGTGCTCCGGATGAGAACGACGCATGCAGGGCCCTCGTTGCCCTGTTTTCGTGCTCTTCGAAGGAAAAAAGGAAAAGCACTAGTGCTTTTGCATGTTTGCGAGCCAATGTATCAGAGTTAAGTCTTTGTATTCTTTCTCCTCCCACCCCTCTTTTTCTTTCTCTCACTCTCTGTCTCGTTCTCACAATTTTCGTTAATTTCATTAGTATTATTATTATCGTAATTACAAATCTAATTATTATTGTTAATGTTATGATGATGATGATTATTATTATTATTATTATTATCGATATTATTATTATTTCTGTCATTTGAATAAAAGGCATTGCATAATAAATGATAATATATAGTAAATTATATAATGATAATGAATTATAAATTATATAATAAATTATATCATCATCATCGTTATTTCTCGTTATGATTTCTCTCTCTTTCTCCCTCTGATATCTGAAAATTCGTAATTAATAGCCACGTGATTTTTTTCTTTTTAACTTAAGTTAATTTTAATGTAATTTAATTTTCAAGTTAAATTTCTCTTTAATCGATTTTGCGTTACGATTATATTTTTTTTTAAGGTTTTTGCATTTTTTCTCAAAATGTTTGGGATATTTTGTATATCATGTTTTTGGTATTCATTTTGTTAAACTTTTAGTTTTTATTTCAGTTTGCTGATATTTTTTGATAGCATGTGCAATTGAACCACAGTTTTTTTTACTGGGGCCTAATAAAATGTATCATCATCATCTCTTTTTCTCCTCTTCTCTTTTCCCCCCTCTGGCAGTGAGAATTAATTTTCTTTGCGAATAAATACACCAGTTGAAAAAGGTTTGCACGTGTGTTGATCTTCCACCCTCGTAGACACAAAACAGAGAATTGTCTTACAACGAAGCTCAATTATTCTGGCCATTTTGTGTACTTTATGAAATTGGAGTCTCTACTCGTTTTCGCTCGTTACAATAAACTACTGGAGTTGGAATTTATTTTTTTGTAAACGTCTTTCAATCGTTGCTGTTTTACTGGCTGAGTAAAATCGAACAATTTTATGAAACCGACCTTTTTGTTATACAAGTATGCATGTAACATACCTTATTTTTTCTGGTCGTCGAAAATTAAAATTCCGAAAAAAAATTCGCGAAATTAAAATTTCGAAAAAAAATTTGGAGAAATCAAAACTCCGAAAAAAATTTTGCAAAATCAAAATTCCGAAAAAACTTCGCGGTGATTTTTATTTAGGCTACTAAGGATTAATAGGGGAAACTTTTTGGTAATAATTATCAGGAGGATATTTATAGTAGGATTGGTAGGGAGGAATAGATCGTCCGGAACGATGGAGAGGAAAGTTTGTCCAGAGCGAATGAGATACGAGGCTTCGAATCGCCGACGTTTCGCGAGGGCTCTTCGTCGCCCCCTTCGTGTTTTTTTTCGTTCTTTTCCCCTCGAGCCGGGCGACGTCTGACTACGAAATGGCGTGGCGAAGAACCACCCCTTTTTCACCCTCGGTTCTCCACCGACTACAGTAAGCTAAATAGCACGGCTAGAGTGCCACCACTCTTGGCTTGGAGGGACATATTCTCGTGTCTCGCTCTCCGTCCTCTTTCACCTCTTTCGTCCACTCTCGACTCATCCCTACCCGCCAACGTTTCGTGCTTGCACTTTACACGTTGGTGCACGTGTTTGGGTGCGAGTAAAAAATTTCTTTTCCGTATGGGCGTAGAGCTTGAGACGACGAGCAAAACGCTTTTTTCCAAAACGTCGTGCGACCAAAATTGCCCGAGATATTCCGCGCTGAGCTTGATGCTGAGCTGCCATGGCACAGCAATCGCTAAAAAGCGATTTTCTCGTCTTTGAACAGAAATTACTGAACCAAAATCGACTAATTGATAAAACGAGACGACCTGCTCGATATTTCGTAACAAAAAAAAAAGAATTTGGGATATCAAATGCTTATTATGGTTCAATTATTGACCATTAATTTGGTCCAGTTTGTACAGTGGTGAACAGTCGTGTCAATTTTTATTTCTTGGACTTTCAACGCTGCACAACGAAAGTGAGAAACTTGTTGTGTCTCCTACTTCCGAATTTTTTCGAAATTCATTCATTGCTCATTTTTGAAAATTTACATAAAAATATGCATTTTTGAAAAAGTAATATTAAAAATATATTAATTTTGTGTAATATGTGTAATTGTTAAAAATACATTATGTAAATGTAACAAATATAAAAATTGAATGTCGAAACTATATATATGTAAGAAATTCTCTCGTAGACGAACTGAGAATTTATTTTTATTTTTACAGAATTTTTATACAATTTTCAAACCAAATAATCACAAAAACTACTATACCAATTATTACATAAATTATTAAACAACCTTTTAAATAAATTATTCCAAAAATGTTTTTGACGTTCCTACTTCTGAATTTTTCAATTATCATTCTACAGCGATTTTTATAGAAAAATCTGCAAAAAAATTTTCACGGAAATTATTATAGAAATCGTTATAGAATTTTAAAAATAAATAATTATAAAAATTATTTTGGCATTCGTGCCTTCAGCATTACCAAAGCCAAATTGGAACGGATAGGAAGGAAGGGTAGAACTCAATATCAAAGATTGACCCACAAAACGGTCACCGAACTCCGTTTCTGCACATTTTTTTTTTGTTTCATGTGCACCCTATGGGTTGAAACAGGGTTGAAGTTGGAAATGTTCAACATCGTTGAACGCCAAAGACGAATTTGTAGTTCTAGGTTAATTACTCCGAATCGCTGATGGAGAGAAAGAGAGGGAAGAGGAGAAAGGGGCGAGGGGGAGGGGGGGGGGGGTGGAAGACCGAAATTAGTCGGACCTCTGTGAAACTAAGTTGAAGCAGATCAAGCCAATCGGTACGTGACTGGCTTTGAATCTGAAATTCAGGACCCCTTGAGCTCGCCTCTAATTCGATGAGTCTACTTCTTACAAGCTAATTCGCTTATATCCTTCGAATCGTTACGTTCATTCGACATTACGCATTCCGCGGTTTCCGCGCTCATTCGTGGCACGACTTTCGTTTCCAGTTGGTGATAAAATTTTAGAACCCTTATTCAGCCAGGATTATATCGTGGGGGTATTTAAAAAACTAGTTTTTTTTTTCTGGTGATTTTAGAGTTAAGGAATGATTTTTTGAAAAGGCTGAAATATGACGTTCGGATTTCGCTGCTGATGGGGTTCGAAAAAAGTAGGAATTTTTTAGGTTTTTTATATTAAAAAAAAACGAAGGAATTTTGGTGGAAAATTGCACTCCGAGTGCAGCCCCTTAAAAGTCGATTTTTATAACTTCGTAACTTGACAGGCATGCAAAAAAGCTAGATTTTCAGACTTAAGTTTATAATTGATTAATCATTTTTATTAATTATGAACTTATTTATTAATATTATCCAATTATTGATTGATAATTTTATAACTTCATTTTACAATTAATTATTAATTAATTATAAAATAGTAAATAGCAATTAATATTCCCTATTTTCCGCCCCCTTAAAGGAACAATTTCGTCAAATCTTTTCTCATGTTATACTTTTGCTTGGGTTTGTTTGGGTTAGCCTAGGGTCCAAATTTCACGTTTTTAGATTTCGTATTTTCGAATCGATCCGTCAATTTCTCAAAACGTATTTTTTTCTTGTTTTTATTTTTGTTGTTTTTTCTCCCTTAATTTTTTTTTTGTTTTTCTTCCGGGAGTGAATTTTTTCCTCGTTTCGGTGTCACGTCATGTGGGTGGTGAAGGAAGCGAACGTCGGGGCTTGTTAGGTCGTTATTTAAATTACGGGGAGTATTATGTCTCACTTAAATCGAAGTTGGCTGATAAGGGCGAGAGTTCGGAGGCCTCTAATGGCCAGGAAGTGGCCGTGACGAGAGTTGATCGAGAATCAAGCGACATGCCTTGAAATCGCCGACACGTGTATGACTGTATCTTCAAGGATACTCCAGCCTGACCGAGTAGAGACATCCAATACACGTTTGGGTCCGAGCTCAATGAATGGAACTCGGTCGAGCTTTCATTAACGAATTACCATAATTATCCCACCAGCCAAGACTTATTAGCATACTGTTTAGATTGACCCCTTTCTCCACCTGAAAATTGCTTTTGAATCTCAAAATTACCCTTTTGAGTTAGTTTGAGTTTGTTTGGGTTCGTCTCATACGAACGGTTTTTTTACTTGGCCGAAGGGTACTTGCAATCTGGATAGTAAAAAGCATTTTTTCACCACTCCTAGTTTTTGGACTGATTTCTTTCGAAATTTTGAAAAAAAACGTTGAATCGTACAAAATTGTAACTTTTCGTCTTTTTAGATCGTCAAGGTCGAGAAACACCCGAAACTGTCATTTTTATCTCATTTGGATGATTCTCATAAAAATTTCATCAATTTCGAGCAAAAGTTAGCAGGAATTGCAAAATATGGGTTAACAGATCCAAAATCGTCATTTTTCAACGATTAAGACTAGAAAAGTCGAGAATCACACAAAATCGTCACTTTTAGCTCTTTCGAACGATTTTTCATGCAAAAGTAGGTTTTCGATAAAAATCCCATAGATTTCTGTTTAAAATCACCCAAAACCATAAAAAAATGTGTTAAAAACCCAAAATCATGATTTTTCATCGATCGAGTCCATAAAAGTCGAGAAATACATAAAATCGTCACTTTTAGCTCTTTCGACCGATTTTTCATGCACAAGTAGGTTTTCTATAAAAATCCCATAGATTTCTGTTTAAAATCACTCAAAACCACAAAAAAACGTGTTAAAAACCCAAAATCATGATTTTTCATCGATCGAGACCATAAAAATTGAGAAACACACAAAATCGTCACTTTTAGGTCTTTCGACCGATTTTTCATGCCAAAGTAGGTTTTCTACCAAAATCCCATAGATTTCTGTTCAAAATCACTCAAAATTACAAAAAACGTGTCAAAAACCCAAAATCATCATTTTTCATCGATCGAGACCATAAAAGTCGAGAAATATATAAAATCGTCACTTTTAGCACTTTTGAACGATTTTTCATGCCAAAGTCTCTTTTTAAGGAAATTTCCCTGATGGAAATGGATCTTTAGGGTTGTCGCGATCATTTTTCGCAGATATATAAATTTCGGTCGTTTCGACTGCCACCAATGAAGCCAATATGAGTAATTTCATGTTGGAGCCGAACGAGACCATTCATGAGTAACATTTTCGATCCTGATCCTGTCAAACGTCATTACACAATATTCCATGAAGGAAGGCAGGTTTGAAGACGCCGAGAACACGCAGGCGACCTAATGTACCGTGGGAGATGAATGGACTCGCGACAAAGCGAGGCTTTCGTACATCCAAAACGATTTTCACTCGTCCTGCTTCCAGGATCACCCGATAAGCTCTCTTCGATATGGAAAGCAGCAAGAAAAATATGACGTCAGTCATCAATCATCGAACTTTGATTCACCTTCAAAAAAAAGAAAAAAAAATACAGTCACAAGTGATCATTCAAATAAATTTTTTTTTATTTTCACGTCCCTCGAATATATCTTCGTCTTTGATATCGATAAAATTTCGTATCGATAATCAATCAAATATGAAATGAAAAAAATTCACCAAATTATTATCTTACGGGATGATAAAAAATAGGATGTTTTTTTTATAAGGGAAATACATGAAAATTCATAATTAGCATTTTTTAAAGAAAATTAACAAAAATTTTTTGAATAAAATTGACTTAAAAAAATTATTTTAGTATCTATTTATATTTTTATATTATAAAAATATAAATGTATATAATATTCACGGATATTATTATTATTACCGTTATTATTATTATTATTACTATTATTAAATAATATATAATAAAAATAGATCATTCAGAGAAATAAAAAATATTGATTAATTCAACGATCGAAAATTCAATATAAATTAATGAAATATATAATACAGTAAAATTAAAACAGTTATTACATTCGATAAACATTCTTTACATTTTATATCTTCCTGATATTTTTATTGAGATTCAAGTACCAAAAATCGGAAGTGTAATATTCTTTTTCTTCCACAGATTCTCAAAACTAAAAAATAGAATTTAAAAAAAAAGTAAAAATTCAGAATGACGTGTTTTAGCGTGTAAAAAATTATCCCTTAAGGGGTTGGATAAAATGACGGAAAAAAAAATCGAAATCCACGCGGGTTAGTATTATATATAAAGGGGAGGGGTAAGGGAAGGGGAAAAGGACACGAAGGAGAAAAATGAAAGAAAAGACGTTGAGTGGTCCTCGCCCTTGTAACCTGCGCGATGCTAACGTCCCTCGTCACCGAGCTCGCGTTGAAATAAAACGTTTCCTCTCGCACCGACGAAGAAACGCCGCGTCAAGTATAACCTCGACGACGAAGAAGCTCCAACGGGTAACTTGAGCTTTTCGTCCTCTCGTTCTTCGAGCAGAAGAGAACCGAGAAATTCAAGCAAGAGAAAAAAGAACGCGCACAGATATACGTACAGAGGGGCAAATTTAAGCGATGGGAGAAGGATTATACAGGGTGCCTATTTTTAAATGATTATTCAATTTTTTATCGAAAAAATTTAGTTTTTTTAAATAAGAAATTCAGTCTTTTTAATTTTATTAAAAACATATTTTTCCTCTAATCAGAAATTCAGTCTTTTTTATTTTATTAAAAAAGTATTTTTTCTCTAATCAGAAATTCAGTCGTTTTTATTTTATTTAAAAAAAAATGTATCAGAAATTCAGTCTTTTTTACTTCATGTAAAAAAAAATTTTAATCCGAAATTCAGTCTTTTTAATTTTATTAACAAAATGTTTTTTCTTCAATCAGAAATGCAGTCGTTTTTATTTTATTAAAAAAAACTGTTTAAGCAGAAATTCAGTCCTTTTTATTTTATTAAAAAGATTTTTTATTTTTATTTTAGCTCATAATTAGTTCAGTTTTTTTTATTTAGTTCGTTTTCGAGCCTACAATTTTTTAAATAATTTGAAAATTAAAGAAAACGATTTTTATTTTAAAAGAATTTTAATTTGAAAAAAGTATTTTTGACACATTTTCAAATTTAAAAAATCGTAAGATTGAAAACGAAACAAAAAATTTTACTTCGAGTCAATTCGTTGCTGAGACACCCCGTAGAAAAGCCAGTAACGGAAACCCGAGGCGCGACGAAAAGAATGACGAAGAAAAAAAAAGAAAAAAAAAAACATTAGTCGAACGAAAGAAAGGTCTTTCCTACCGAGGCGCACCACTTCGTTTCGGATCGTTAATTTTTCAGTAAGACCGAGAAAACAGAATCGATAATGCGCCGGAGCTCTCGCGGAAGCACGTGGCTGCAATTCCAATCGTCTTCCTGATCAACGCGACCTACAATCCCTAACTTCCTCACGCCTCGTGCTCTGAAAAATAATAATTCCGGGATCCCCCTCCTTTGACATAGGCTCGAACATTTTTTTAATCGTATCATTTGTCTGGAATATCTCTCGATATGCGATGTACAGAAAGCTTCTTTTAGAAGCTTTCACCATTATTTTCAGTTCAATAAAAAAAATGATTTCAGTTAATAAATAAAAAAAAATCATTTAATGGAAAAAACGATTTCAGTTAATAAATTTAAAAAAAATCATTTAATGAAAAAAATGATTTCAGTTAATAAATAAAAAAAAATCATTTAATGAAAAAAATGATTTCAGTTAATAAATAAAAAAAATTCATTTAATGAAAAAAAATTATTTCAGTTAATTTAAAAATTAAAAAAGATTTCAGTTAATTAAACAAAAATGTCATTCAGTCAGCTGTACTCTTTTGATCAATTGTATGGGTTTGTTTGGGTTCAGTCAGTCAGCCTCTTTCAATCAATTGTACCTGCCCTCTGGAAATCGAGGTGTGACGAAAAGTAAAAGCTGGACGTCCGAAACGAAACCAGTATTCCCTTGATGGACCAATATAAATTCATGCAAACATTGACGCCAGAACAGCAAGGATATCCGCCAGAGAGGATGCTTAGGTAGACTCGACGAACGAACGAAGATCCAAGTTTATACCCTGGCGTTTCGTACCCCCTTCGTACACATCGACGTGTACACGGCTTCGTTCTGTGACCTCATTTCACGCGGTTCACCTCTCTATATACTCTTCCTCATCCGTTTTGTGTTTTAATGAAGTGCACGTCAGCCATCGTGTAATAGAGTACGAGAGAGATAACGCGGCGGGGCGGGGGAAGGGGGCAAAAATAATTAAAAGTCGAGCAGCACCAGTAATTGTGGGACAAAGCGATGGACCAAAAAATAATCGAAACGCCACTGAAAAAATGAAATTGAAGTTTTTCTTAACGTTGCAAAAGTTTTGAAGTATTTGAAAAAAAAAATTCTTTTTTAATTTTTATTCCAGAGTTTAGAACTCAAACAAACCCAAATAAACTATCAAACCCAAATAAACAAACAAACCCAAATAAACAAATCCAAACAGACAACCAAACCCAAAGAAACAAACAAACCCAAACAAATAAACAAACAAACAAACGAATGCAAACAAACAAACCCAAACAAATAAACAAACAAACCCGAACAAATAAACGAATCCAAATAAACAAATCCAAACAGACAACCAAACCCAAAGAAACAAACAAACCCAAACAAATAAACAAACAAACCCTAACAAACAAACGAATCCAAACAAACAAACAAACTCAAACAAACAAACCCAAACAAAGAAACGAACAAACCCAAACAAACAACCAAACCCAAAGAAACAAACAAACAAACCCTAACAAACAAACAATCCAAACAAACAAACAAACCCAAAGAAACAAACAAATCCAACGTCAATTATTACAAATTTCATTGGAATACTGAAAGTGCACGAATATTTTTTGTTTGTTTTGTAACATTTTAAATCGCGTTTCCGCAGCCCCTTAAACTTCTTGGATGGCGTTTTCCCAGCTTGGCCAAACGGTAAAAGTCATGGTAAATTTCAAGGTGAATTTAATTTTGTACGAGTAGCAGGTTGTCTCCCTCAAGACACTAGTTTACTGCCTCGGGTCCTCTCGCAACCGTCCCCTTTCGTATCAAGAACCTGATTAAGGGCTTTGCTATATATATGCAATGTTGGGTCCTTTCCCTCGGTTTATGTAATATCGGTCTTCGTACGTACCGAAAGTGCTTTCGCGGTGAAAATTTATACGCGTATAACGTTTGTCGTTAAATATAAATTAGTCGTATCCCACTTACGACCCACGTGTAAGACGAGCCAATTTCAATCAGGTGAGATAAAATAATAAGGTGTTCGCAGTGGGAGATTGAGTCAGCCTGGAGGAGGCAGCAATTTTTTTTCACCAAACTTTTGGTGAAATTGTATTAATTTTGAATATAAAATAAAATAAAATTTTAAGATAAAAAATGTATTTATACACAAGCCCAAATAAAACCCAACGAAACCCAAATCAACCCAAACATTTTCTAATTTAACTTAGGAATACTTCTTAAATAATAAACAAAAAAAATGTTCTAAATTTCAATAAAACATCTTTCCTCGATTTAAATTAATTACATCTTACTTAACGAACAAACCCAAACACATAATACACAAATATAAATTAAATATAAATACACTAAATAAAATAATAATAATATAAATCACTAATCAAATGTTTCCAATGTTATTACAAAAAACCAGAAGCATCAAGTTGCCCCTTAAAGCATCGAATCCTCGTCGAAGCTGACCCCAGAATATTTAATTGAACCAAAGCAAAGCTATCCAATCAGTTGTATCGATTTACAATGGATTCTTGAACGTCGTTTGATGCCCCCCCCCCCCTCCCACTCGAATCCCCTCAATCTGGTGATTCGTTTTCCGCTCGCGTTGAATTTCCCAAAAGCTGCAGGTTGATGCACAGGTTGCTTTTAAATTGGAATACTCCGGGAACCTCTCTAGAATGGATATAGATAGTGACGTCAAGAGAAAAAGAAAGAGAGAGAGATAAAGAGAAAAGGAAAGAGAGAGACATAAAGAGATAAAGAGAGAGAGAGAGAGAGAGAGAGAGAGAAAGGATTTAAACAGAGAGAGAGGGAGAGAGAGAGAGAGAGAGAGAGAGAGAGAGAGAGAGAGAGAGAGAGAGAGAGATAAAGAGATAAAGAGAGAAAGAGATTTAAAGCAGTTAGGTACGTGAGCCCGTTACGTATGGGACAGGGTAGGAAGGAAAGGATCCCGAAAGTCGTCGGGATCTAGACATATATTGTGGTGGTAAGAATTTACTGGATTATCGTTCTCTCTCCCTCCCTGGAATGCGATAGAGACAGGTTGGAGAGGAGAGAACGTTCTTTTCAGATTAGGGAAAGAAAGAGAGAGAGAGAGAGAGAGAGAGAGAGAGAGAGAGAGAGAGAGAGAGAGAGAGAGAGAGAGAGAGAGAGAGAGAGAGAGAGAGAGAGAG
>JAPYZJ010004521.1:0-13470 GCA_030522765.1 Ophioninae sp. B BG-2022a | reverse complement strand
AGTGAACTTTCCGGAAAGACTATGAGAGGTATCGATATGAATCCAACGCCATTATTTAAGTCAGGCAAAAACCTTTTCCAAACACCCCTTATGAATCTCCACATCATACGAGAAGCTCACCCTACGACATTTTGAAATCTCGTCATTTTTGAGATTCCTGAAAACCGGCCAGAAAAATCCAGAAAAATTTTTTTTCGTTTTTCAACTTTTAAAAGTATCTAATAAATCAGAAATTTTCCTCTGATTACGAATATGCCCCACATTTCGCCGAAATAACAAAATTATACTCGAAAAAAAAAAAACGATTTTCGAATATTTTTTGACTTTTCACCCTTTTCCAAGTATTTCCACCATAGATAGGTGGAAAATACTTTGGACCGAGCTACGACGTTTCTTACCTTACAAGCCCCCCCCCCCCCTCCCCCTCCACAAGAGACGTACCGACCGAAATCGTTACCGGAAGTGGAACACTCTGACTCGAAGGGACACGTACCTATACACACTTCGGTGGATGATCGCGTCTCGTAACCGCGTCTCTTCTTACCGACGTCGGAAACGCTTAACGAAGTTCCTCAGGTTGTTGGATCAACCGCAACCCTCTCGTGGGTGTATGTACTATTTCGTGTCCCGAGCAGGCACGACGTTGGATGTAATACGTTATCAAGCCTTTTCCAACGAGACACCCCCCCGGGGGGGGTTGGAGGTTCCTCGCCCTGTGGGGTTTTCCATCCCTTCGTGGTTCGTTCTAGCATAATTAAGAGGTCTTCTGCAACGCGTTCGCGACTCGAATAGACATTTCGGGAAAGTATAGTTATAGATCGTTGAGGGAGGGAGGGAGGGGAGGGGGGGGGGGATTGGCACTGCCTGGCACACAATCGCGACGAATCGAGACACGGGAATACTTATTGTCATATCCTGTCTCGTTCTGTCTGGGTTTTTCAATGTCGTTATTCACTGTCTCTTTCTTTTTTTGATTCTCTTTTTTTTTTTTTTTTATAGAGATCTCTTTCGAACCCAAAAAAACACAAACAAATTTACGAAAGTTCCATATATTTTTTTTTTTCGTTTTCTCTCACTCTTGAGATGTCCCTGTTAAACCCAAACAAATCCAAATTAATTTACGAAAGTTCGATATATTTTTTTTTTTCGTTTTCTCTCACTCTTGAGATCTCCCTATAAAACCCAAACAAACCCAAACAAATAAATAAACGTTTTTTTCTCTCTTTCTACTTTTTTCATCCTTCATCCCTTTTCGCCCCGGAAGATTAATTATTTTTTCAATACTTCCATTTCGTTAATTTTCATTCGTTATTCGATGCGAAAAGAATTCTCTTCGTATTTATTTTCATCCCCTCAGGGGAAACGCATCCTGATAAAAGCATATTTAAAAATGATGCATATAAAAATAAACACACACATATATATATATCTATGTATATATATAAATTCTTTGTTTTCGTTATTCACTCATTTTCTGCATTTTCATTCCATCTGGCTACTGCGTACATACATATTTATATGTTTGAGGTTAGTTTCGCATTAGGTCGTAAATCGTTGCATTTTCAACGTGGTATTTCCGTTCCCAATTTCCTTATGCACCCCCCCCCCCCTCCCCGTGGTATTAAAGCTGAAGATTACATTTGCTCTTATATATATATATATATATATATATATATATATATATATAAATATATGTATATGTATATTGATATACATAGGGTGAAAAGACGTCACGAACGTGCCGCCAGGACACAGCTGGAAAGGGACCAATCACGCGAGATTTCCGTGAGCAACGCGAGGATGGACGACGGGTAAACGTTTCGTTCACTGACTGTCATTATATATGGATTTACATTTATCAAGCGTTTATCGAAAGCGACGGGGAGCTAGTGGGAACGAGAAAAAGACGAAACAGGAGAGAAGGAGTAGGAATGAAAAGGATAAAAAAATAAAATTAAAAAAAAAAAAAAAAAATAATGATTGATATGTGATTCGAACCGTTCGACTGATTCGTCCGAGTCACGCTATGTATCATCGTTTGTCCCACGTTTCGACGATACGATTTTATTTATATACTTATATGTATGTATATGTAAATGTGTATGTATATAAAAATGGTGATGGTACAGGTTTCTCGAAGCTTTTTCCACAGTAGTTATTTTTATTATTATTGTTATTGTTTTTCCTCGTCGTTTTAACTTTTTCATTCGTTTCGTTGTTCGGCTTATGGGCATTCGCGAGACGACCGGAAGTCGAGAGGTATTTGAGGGAACGTCAAATGAAAAAATAATTAAATTTGAATAGAAATTTAATTAAAAGAAATGGTTAAAAAAGAATTGAAAAAATAGAAATTAATTTTGAATGTAAAAAAACAATTTAATAATAATTTAATAAAAATTAATTTAAAGATTGCGAATGCAGGGGGCTGAGAAAAATTAAAATTCTTGAAATCTGAATGAAGCTATTTATTTTGGCAGCTGTATTACTCGAAGCAAAAAATAATCGGTTTACGTCACGTAAATACAGAGTAGAGCGACATAATCGACGGATGACAGGCCAGCTCAATATTTCCCCCATTAATTCGGGACGTCGAATGGACCATCCAGCGATTTAGTGTCGCGTGGAGTTCCGATTTATCGCGGATCACCTCTTGCTGATCAGTCTATTGTATTCTCCTTTTTTATGCAGGTCCCTATATATTCTCCGATACACATACACACACCCATACACGAATATACATTTTTTTTTATCACTTTATATCAATTTTTTAATTAACAATCGACCCAAAAGAGACGAACCAAATTTCAAAATGACGTAGCGGCTACAAAAAAAATCGCAAAAATCACAACCAAAATGCAAAAGCTAGCTAAATTCATCCTCTTCAAAACGCCGTTTGTTAAATTCATTTACGATTTTTTTTCGCCGAGATATACACTTCTTTGTCCGAAAAGAAAATAAAGATGTCCAATACTTTTGAACAAGACTGTACATTTATACGCGTATATTCATCTACAATGGAATAATGACTAGAGAGAAAGATAAATCGAGTGACATTGATACGTACCCCCAAAGGCGGAACCGCAAGGGGTCGTCCAAGAGCTACCCCATCGTTTCCTCCATTGCGGATATCTGAGACGCCTTAATCCTCGGAGTTTGTACTCTACCTTGCATATTATAACTCGCTGTAAGATTGCAAAGAATCTAAATAACCTTTTCTTCCTTTCTGCCAACCTATATATATATACATAAACGTGATACAGTCCGTGATAGTAATAATAGGGGTAGTTGGAACTTTAAGCTCGTGGTTTAAGGCCTTCACCGTGGTCGTTCAGTCGAGTCGAGCTACGAGACGCCGTACTGCGGCAAATTCGTGTCGTTAGCGAAATCGCTGAGCGTCCCACCCCCCCCTAACCCAAACCCTCAACCCAAACCCCACCAACCCTCTTTTTCTGACTCTTTCGCTCATTCTTTGCAACCGGTTGCACGGGATGCCCGTCCATTACGCGTTCGCGGCAATTTCCGGAGGATGGTTTAGGGCAGGGGAGGGGGGGGGGGTTCGATGCTCAGGGGGATGTTTCAACCCCGTGGTAGCTTCGCGAATCTCTCCACCGTTGGCGTTACTCCGATTTCTACGGTGCTCTCGTATAACGCTTCCCGACGAATGGACCGTCAAGCGGTACCCGGGTTAGCCCGTGGGGAGGCCGAGAGGAGGGCCCGAATACTTTTGCCGCTTCCGCTCGTAAAACATGCCGATCGTTATCGGTATGCCAGTCCCGGGGACTCCGTGGAACCCACTCAACTCCCAGTTAACCCTTCCGCGTTCCTGCACTGTCTATAATCATGTGTTAGGTCATATATGTACGGGGTATACATATGTAGAGGCCGAAATGTACGTATGTGTACGTAGAAGCGGTAGGGCACAAAATGCAGCACCCGGAGAACAATGAAAAATAAATGGCGTGGAGCGCTGTTCATTTTGTCGGATTTGTTTATGTATATGTATGTATAGATGTATGTATTTATGTATGTATATAAGCAATTACGTAGGTAATGTGTATGATGGACATAATGGATGCGCTCTATCTCTGCTTACAATGTCAGGGAAGCTTCGTTGGGTTTTGTATTTTCTCTTTTTTGAGTATTTATTTATTTATTGTTTGGGTTGATGGAAGTTTGTTGGTAATTTTTGGTGTTTTTTTCGGGTATTTATTTATTCATTGTTTGGGGTTGAGAGAGTTCGTTGAAGATTATTTGATTTTTTTTTGACGATTTGCTTATTCATGGTTGATGAGGGTGAGGGTGCAGCTTGAGGAGCAGTAGATATTTTTTTTTTTGACGTTATTATTGGCTAGGGGGTTTGACATTTAATAATTAATACAGTACCTTTCATTGCGTACAATAAAAATGTGATGTTCTTCGCCCACGGACATTTTTTTCATCCCCAATAGCCTTTTACTCTAGTCGTACACGCTCTTACCGGACAGATGCTGTAAGTGAAAATATACGGGTAGGGAAAAGCAGTACGGTCTTAAAAAAAATGATAGAGACTCGGCTCATAGTTTTCGACGTTTTGCATAACTTTTTTTTACTAAAGAGCCTCAAGTTCACCCGTGCGGAACCAAAATGGTGAGCCCATATTTTGTAGTGCAGCACCCTCAGCTGAGGCGCCAGAAAACAGTAGGCAAAAAAGAAATGACGGTAACGAAGGATGATCCAATCAATACGAGCATATTGACGGAAACGACGGAAGGTTGAGTCTACACCCGGAGGGTGACCGTTCGTCCGTAAATTCACGCGGACTTTCGGCGCTAGAGCTGTCTCGTATAAAACCTGAGGGTTCCGCGAGAAGTCAAGCCCGATAGTTCTTTTCGCCCCGCGCGTTCGGGCATTCATACAGTTTTGCCCATCGTCCAAAGTTTACACCAGGGTGGTGGACGGCTGGTGCACGCTGGAGGGATCTATCCGGTACGTTATACGTTCACCTATGCATCGGCTGTATAGCTCTTTCGGAGGGGGGTGAATTTTTATCTCTCGGATTTACGGTTCTCGGCCTGGCCACCGCGTAAATCGTACCGGAAGTGACGGTGGGCGAACGCATTGATTCAGTGTTTCCTGTGCGGTGGTGCACTGACTCAACCTACCCCTACCAATGCGCTTATACAGGGTGTTTCATGAGTAATCGACCACCCCGAAATCTCCGAACCTCAATAACCCTCATGAGTCATTTTTTACGATACCACCTAACCGAACCAAAGCAAAACCACTCCTGCGTCATCAATTAGGGTCATCCTTGGTTACTCCACTGCGCAAGGTTACACCCAATGACCTTGTTCAACGTTTTTTCGTTTGAAGGTCATTCTCAGGTCATGTCTGGAAAAAAATGAAATACATCTTCGGAATCAGCACTTCCTAGCTTCAAATCCAATAGAGACATCCTGGTGTTCTGGTTCCTTAGGTACCCCACTGCGCAAGGTTACACCAAATGACCTTGTCCAACATTTTTTAGTTTGAAGGTAATTCCAAGGTCATGTCTGGAAAAAATTGAAATACATCTTCGGAATCAGCACTTCCTAGCTTCAAATCCAATAGAGACATCCTGGTGTTTTGTTTCTCGCGACTCACCCAGTACATACATATATATATATATATCCACGAAGATGTACATAGTCGATAGTTTTATGGTCCATGGTGCGATGGTGTGCGACGACGTACTTTCTCGAGGTTCACAGCATATAGATGTTGATACATAGTGAGAGCTGGCTGGTTCCAAGGGAAGTGGAGGGGGGGAGGGGGTTGCAAAAAGAGAAGGATGCTGAGCAGAGCGTGCAAACTTTAAACGCACACATGCGCAGACACTCACAAATGCATACGCAGGATCTCCTGCTCGGATAAGCGCCACCCGCACTGCCGGATAAAAGTAGGATAGCATAGAGTGAGGAGGGGCAAGGGGGGAGGGGGGGGGGGGGGGAAGATACGTACGTATGCGATTTCTTCGGCGGAATGGAAGAGATCGATGGCACTCTGGCAGCAAACCAGTAGTGCGCAAGCTACAGTGTATACATGGATTATTATTATTATTCTTATTGGTACACGTATACAGGGTGAGTCAAAAAAAAACATCTGAACATGACTTTTTGGTTATTTCCGTGTTTGAAATAGAAACATTGAAAAAGTTCCGAGACTTTCAACCGTCATACGTCGTTCGTTCGATAGATTTGACCTCAAGGTCATTCGAAGGTCATACGGTGTTTCATGGTTGATTCGCAATGCGCAGGGGGAATAAATATGGAATTCCGTTGAAGCGATGTTTTGTAACTTTGGCGAATGGTAGAATGAGCGCTTTCGAAGACCAATCAACGGTCACCCTGTATGTGTAATATTGAAATATGGGGGTGTGTGTGTGCGCGGGGGCATTTATACGTGGATGAAACAACCCTGCAGCGGCGCCGAGCGACTTCGTGCAAGAAGAGTCCGCACGGGTGCATTGGCCACTCCCGGTCGCACTATCCGATATATGTATACGCGAAGGTGACGCCGAGCGCGTTGCACTTTGCACTACATTGTTACGTCATGCGGGCACCTCGTATTCCGTATTGTTACGATCCAGAAGCGGCAACAACGGAGGAGGATCATCGTTCGCCTTCGTCGTAGAATCGGTACACCTGGTACCGACCGAGTTTCCACGTGCTCCACTCTGCGAATACAATCCTGATGGAAAATCACTCTGGTCCTCAAGTCATAAAATTTCTCTCCCGTTTCCGTATTTACGAATCTATTTTGTCCGAGGATCAACCGTTTCGTGAACCCCTTAATGTATCCCTTAATGTATCCGGTTAATTTGGGACGTTTCATGAAATAGATCGAGGATTCTCGAGCGTCGAGATTTCGGTGCGAGATGTTCGTTTTAATTTTGTAAAGCGAGGAAAACTTTACGGCGCAGCAAGAGGCATCGATGTCGGTATTGCAGAGCGGGGTGACAAATACCCCTGTATCTCCTAAACGCGTCTTCCGAATTTCGCGAAACTTTACCAGGCTGCGTCCAGTTGACCAATGAACGGTTTTATGCCCACGAAATCGATTTTTAATAATTTTTTTTTTCGTCATATGAAAAAATTACGACTAAGAGACCCTGGAAACCAAAGTCCTCTACACATCTAATAAATCTCATCCAAATCGGTTGTTCCGCTTAGCAGAATAGTAGTTTCGAAATATCGCAGTCGAATTATTCCTAAAAATCGCCCGTTTTCGCCACTTTTTTTTTTAACCCACGAACATGTGTTCGAACAATACAATAATTATTTAGCGGTGTGAACGTACCCGATAGTTGTTATAGCAATTTAACTGAGTCGCCGGGCGCAATCATCGCGCCCGCTTTGTAGGTTGATAGCTCTTTCTCTCTATCTCTCTCTCGCTCCCGCCCTTGTTCATCGGTTGTCACGCTTCTATGCAGTTCTAAATGTTAAGCCGTCGGCAGCTGTGCAGGCTCGTTTGCATGGGCATAACACGTAAATTGGCCGTGAGCAGCGGCCTCTATCGATCTCTCTCTCGTTCTCTGTGACCCCCACTCCAACCCCCTCTACCTCCCTCCATCCTCGTTCTGGTGCAGAGATAATGGCGTGAAATCAATTTTCGCGCGGAGAGGTTACAATAGGTTGGCATATAAAGTGCTGTCGTAATATCGATATTATGTATTATATAATGATAATAATCATAATAATGATAAAATTTTCTTTTATATATATATATATATAATATATCGATATTACGAGAGCACTTCATACATGTATATGTATCGGTGCAATCATCAAGCATAAAGACCATAAACCGTCACACGAACCCCATTATATTGATTATCACGAGATCAGCTACTCTATGGCTAAATTTATTTTCTACCTGCGATAAAGAACGACACTTGTCTCACAAATCGTCGATGATTCATTGGTAATCGTCGTATCATTTATGTCATTTATTTTACTTCGTCATCATTATTGAAGTGATAAATTTTTTTTTTTTTGGGTTTGTTTGGGTTTGGGGAATTGTTTTTTGATATGATTGTTGATATATTTTGATTATTATGGGGATTATAATAATAATGATAATAAAAATAATAAAATTTAATTAATTTGAATTTATATATGATGATAATAATTTTTTGTTATTGTTAAATAGAAATTAAAAAATGATTATCGGCATTGAAAATATGTGGATTTTTCGCAATTCGCTTTAATCTCCAATTTGGCTCACTTACCGACCGCAATGTATTTAATTTTTATGATTACTCGCCCAGAGGGTTGGGGGACCGCGAGCTAGCGAGAAATACCAATCGACGCTGCCAACCTCGCGGCAATTTTCGCTCGATGAACCGACAAATTAGAAAATGCTAGCACGATTAAATACACGGGATGTTTGCTTCAAAGGATCGATGTATATATTTTTTTTGTTGCATTTCTTTGTGCCACGTGCTTTCGAAAATGTAAAACGAAAAATTGTTTTACAGGGTGCAAAAATGGGAGAGTTGGAATTTTGTATGGTAGGCAGACTGGTTTCCAATGAATAAATAAATAAAGTTAAATATTTGTTTTTATGAGGAATTAATCGGGAATTATTCGAGAAATCGATGTACAGGGCTGCTCAAAAGTCGCAGGCATTCAAGAATTTTTTTAATTGGAGAAATAAAATTATTAATAAAATAAAAGATGAAAAGTTCATAAAAATAATTTTTTTTATGTATAAAAAATCTTAAAAATTTTTTTTTTCATATACAACAATTCTTAAAAAAAATTTTGTTATGTTTAAAAATTAATGAAAATAAATATCTTAATGAATTTTTAATGAGGTTAGGAATAAAGATATTGATGGACGTTTTTTCATTGCGAGATGGTCGTCAACGTTTCAAAAGGCAAAAATAAATAAAAGACAGAATTCCCAGCGCCAGGCTCGAAGACATTTATTCCCTTTTGATTTACTCCTATCTGGCGCAACGTTTCGCGTTCATCCAGCCCTCAGTCCTCTGCAGAGCTCTCACACTTACGAACGTTTACTCGTGTCCTCGTATTTATGTATATATAAAACGCGATAAATGTTCGATGAGGCGTATTTCACGGTAGAGATATAATTCACGCTCCCGTAATTGTGCAGCTTTTCCGGAAGTTCGATTTTTCGCTACGCTATGTGTGCTCGGGGGTGGGGGGTGGAGAAAAAAAAAAACGTTTTTCTCATAACTGTCTATTGGCGATTCGCTTCGACAGATCCACTGGTTTGTACCTGCAAAAATTTAATGTTACGAATTTTTTTCCCCTTTTTGATTAATAAATTTATTTATTTATATTTTTGTTTTTTTTTTTCAATATTCGGATTTCAGTCAATATTGATTTTTGTTTCGTTTTTTCAGGCTCCAATTTTACTTGCTCTATTAAATATAGAATACAGGGAAAAAATTAAATAAATAAATAAATAAACAAAAAAAATGAGAAAAATTACGAAAAAATTTTGGAAAACGATAAAATTGTTCTTTTTTTTCTTTCAGAAGATTCGAGAATTTTGATAATAAGTACCCATTGAGTACCCTTTTTCCTTGCCTGGGAAACTGAAAACTGGGGTAGAAAAAAAAAGAAAATTAACCCGGATAAAGGAACGAGGCGGAAAGAGCGAAGCAAGATTCCCTTTATCTCCTTGAAAAGCTCTTCTAACTCTTGCCCTCAAGTTTATCAGGGACGATGATTGGAATACATTTTCTCCGGGGTGTTCTTCCTCGAGCTTTTATCAGATCGACGTCGCGTATTTTCTCGAGGGAATGAATTCCCCTCTCGTTTCGTTTTATCGAAAATACAAGATTTCCAAAAATCCTCCAAGTCCATATCGAGTTCGCGTATTGCTCAGGAATTTTCGTCTCATTTCCGGTCGATTTCCGATCGCTAAGAATTTTTCAAAAACAAGCTTTTATTTCATGCGTGAAAAAAAAGAAAAAAAAAAAAGATTTGTTCTATTTTTTTTTCTCGTTAAAAAATAAATAAAAAATTTATATTTTTTCTTAAATCATATTACATTATTTATTTGTTTAATTTTGTTTGATCTCCTATTTTACTAAATTATTAAATAAATCAACGAATTAAATATTTTGTTTATTTTTTTTGGTAAATATTTTCTTTTGTTTGGGTTGGAATGAGAATGTTGTTTTTTTCTATCCATTTCTTTCTTAACCTCTTTCTATCGTTTTGTCTCTTTCTACCCCGAGGAAACCGAAATCGGAGGGAAGAGCATTTATTTCCGCGACAAAGGCACACATTCAGGGGTATAAGGAATGGGTAGTGAAACATCGACGGGGATGCGTTTCTCAACCGACACACTCACAATGGCGCAATCTCTCGTGTATCCTTTCCCTGTTCAGCTTTGTTTGATACGATTTTCCGGTTGTTATTGTTTCGTGCGCCACGTGAGACTCCCCCTCGAACAAAGTTTCACAATTATTGTGACAGGAGAGAGTTGGAGGGGGGGATCGAGATCGTCAGCGAAGGAGATAAAAAGAGAGAGAGATGACGATGATGATGATAGAGTTTAATAGACCTCAGTTGAAAATTTTGGGTAAAAAGAAAAAACCAAAATAACAATAAGAATACAAAGATTTTGAAATAAAAAAAAATATTGATAAAAAAAATAATAATAAAATAAATAAAAAAATAATGATAAAATAATAATAAAATAATAATAATAAAACGCGTGGTAGACCTTATAATACAGAATTTTGAAAATATAATACAAAATTATATAGAATTTTGGAAATGTGATACAAAATGATACAGAATTTTGAAAGTATAATAAAAAATAATACAAGATTTTGAAAATATAATACGAAATAATACAAGATTTCGAAAATATAATACAATATAATACAGAATTTTGCAAGTACAATACAAAATAATACAAGATTTAAAAATCGTTATACAAAATAATACAAGATTTCGAAAATATCATACAAAATAATACAGAATTTTGCAAGTACAATACAAAATAATACAAGATTCTAAAATCGTTATACAAAATAATACGAAATTTTCAAACTATAATACAAAATAATACAACATTTTGGAAAATCATACAAAACTAATGCTAAATCCGTACTAAAAAAAATAGAGAGAGACAGAGAAAATCACAAGATCGTTAGAGAGAGAGAGAGATAGAGACAACTCCAAAATCGTTAGAAAGCAGAAGACAAGACAAAACGCCGGGAAGACACCCGGCAAACTTCTCACGGGGACAAAAGCGCTGGAAGGGGGTGAGCTTACGAGGGTTGGGGTTTGGGTTGGTACCCAAGGGGTTGAGAATCCAAAGCGAGGAAGCTCGGGAGATATCCTTTCGCAACGAGTCCTGACGTACGAAAACGTTCGCCTCGTGCGACCTCTTCTTTGCACCCTGAAAATGTCATCTTCCACCCCCTTAACCCTCCTTTTCTTCTTCCCGCGTCATCACCTCCCTGTCTCGCTTTCTCACCAATAAAAGTTCTGGTCTCGCAAACATCGCCACAAAAGCTACTCGTGGACCCACTTCCGCCTCGAAAGACACAATTGCCACCTACCCTCGACGCGTGTACGACCCCCTCCCGAAACACGGCTCTGGGGAGGCTTTGACTTTTTAACGTCGAATCCCGAAGTGGCGAACTCGCGAAACTTATCGCGATAACAACGTCGAGATGTTACTCTCGCTTGAATAATTTTTTCAGACCGGATGCAACAATAATAATAATAATAATAATAATAATAACCCAAACAAAGATGTAAATCGTCATTTTACAACATATAATTGAGTAAAACAGCTGGGTTTGTACTTTTTAAAATTTATTGAATTAAAAATAAATCGTCATAATTTTTAATCTTTTTTTGAAACTTTTTTTTTCATTTTTGAAATGAAAAAAAATCGTAGTCATTAAAATCTTTTTTTTTTTTCATTTAAAAAGAATATTAACAAAATCGTAAGAATTTCTTAGCTCCATTTTTCATTTTTTTGGATCCATAAAAGTAAAAAATTGTAATAAATTAAACATTATATACAAATCTTTCGAGAATCGGTTCGAGAATTTCAATAGCCCAACCAAACATCAATTTTCAAAGAGACAAAAAGACGATTTATTTTCCATTTTCATTTTCGACCTCCAGATGTGGATCGCCCTGTACATTTGAACTTTCCGTTTTAATTCGATATTTCTTTATCACGATATTTTTTTTATCTCGATTTCTTTCGTTCCTGAATCGTCATGGCGATTCGTCGCATCACGCCACCTTCCAATCGCGCGCGATTTATTTTTTCCTCTTTCCTCCAATATTGAAATTAAATTCTTGCGTTATCAAAGTTGGGCAAATACGGGAATACGGGATTCCGGCGTGTCAATATCGAGAGGGGACGAATGCCCGCTCGAAGGGACGCCCCAAAGAATGGATAAAATAAATGAATCGGGCGTCAAGGGTTGAGCGAGTTTGTGAAGGGATGAGAAAACGAATGAGGGGCGAAGGGGGGGTTAAAAAAAATAGCAGAGAGATTGGAGTAAAAAATATCGGTACGTAGTAACGATGAAAAAGGGACGATAAAGAGGAACCTTGTTTTCCATCGAACATGGGAGATTGTCAATTTCCAATCGTTATCGTGAGAAAAAAGATTTCACGAAAAAAAAGAAAAAAATATATATTTAATATTTATTTATTATTTATAATTTTTTTTAATTTTTACGTATATTTATCTATATATATATAGATTGTTAATAAAAAATATCTTCATAAAAAACAATATATTTTTAACAAACATATCTACATTTTTATTTGTTAAACAATTTCATCAATAAGCTTGTAAATAAATATTCAATTGATGTTGAAAGTCGCCTAAATTATTCCTGTAAATTCAATTATTATAAATAATCGTTAATTTCAGGTCGTTCAAACCCAAAAGTCGAGGAGACCAACGTGACTCCTAGCAACAGGCCATCAGGGGCTCTTCAGGCAGAGCTTGACAGAAATCCCAACCGGGCAACCCTTTCTCCCCCCTGCCCTCTCTCGTTACTTTTCGGACGGATAAAAGGGAACATACCCTTTTTGGATCCTCCGGTGCGTCACGAGCAAAGCATGACCCGAGAGGGTTGTCGCTGCACCTGGAAAGCCTGGAACTTTGCTTTCGTTTCGGTGGAGAAGACAATCATGTTACCGAGTGCACTAATAACGTTAACTTGACCCGAGCCGCGGTTACGTCTGCATTCGGGATATCCTCGTAACGAAGTTTCAGCATGCACGTGGTTCTATGTATATACATATGTGCATATATATATATATATATATATAATTATATTCTAAAATATATGAATATATATATATATATATATATTTGTAAAGTGGTCGATGAGGGGACTTTTTTCAGATCATAACGACTCTTGTCGGGACAGTTGGTGCATGTCAGGACAGTCCTGACAATTTTTTCTTAAATCTGTATATT
>JAPYZJ010004520.1:0-13470 GCA_030522765.1 Ophioninae sp. B BG-2022a | reverse complement strand
GGGGGGAGGGGGGGGGGGGGAGGGGGGGGGGGGGGGGGGCGGGGGACGAAGGTAGAACGATATCGGTATCGTAAATCTATCGATCGATCGTTAGATTGTGAAAATCGATGCATCGCCTTCCTTAGTCCCTTTGAGCTGCGGTGGCAAGAATAAAAATTAAAAAAAAAAAATTTAAAAAAAAAAGATGAAAAAAAGGACGAGATCGCTATCGATGTATACAGTGTGCAAATACGTATAGGGATAATGGTGGGGGAAACGAGTACAGGTATATTTACTACTGTAGGGTTTCCCCACTTTTAGGTATGGGTGTAAATATCTATAAATTTGTATATATGTATATATACAGGGTGTGGTGTGTAGTGGTGTAACGTTGAGCAGTCGATTTATTGGTTAACTTTTGGTATTTTTTTTTTTTTTTTTTTTCATGTTAAGTTTACGTATTGTTTTTTCATGTTTTTGTAGAAGGGTTTACAGAATGGAAATTTGGTGAAAAATTGTGGGTTTTTTGGGGATTGTGTTTTTATCGGGACATAGATATTTTTTTTACGATTAATGTATTGTTTAGTTTCGTAGAGTGGAATTACAAAATGAAAGGTAATGGTTATTGTTGAAAATACAGATAAATTTGTAACGAAAGATTGTAAATTTGTCAAAAAAAATGGATTTTTTTTTACTAGTGGATAAAAATGGTTTAAATAATAATGAGTTGGAGTTAGCTGTCTGGTGAATTGAATTTTTAAGGGTGGACCAATATTTACGCTACACCCTGTATATATATATATAGATTTATATATATATATATTTGTTTAGTTGTATGCACGAGAAGAGGAGAAAAGAAGAGGAAGTTTGCGAACTGGCGCAGCTGACGAGAACAATACCCCAAACAGTATATATCGTTATAACGTACACATAAACATGTCGACAATATATCCAATTATTTCGAACGAATATATAAACACGTACGCAGGATAATTAACGAGGGTACCGAGCCTGTGTATCGAGAGAGCCATGTATACGTGTAAATTTTTCATGACGTGTCAAATTTTACGATCCTTGGAGGCTAAAGATCGCGAAGATCCGATGAGATTCGAATATCGAAGTTGCTGATGGTTTTTCTTACGGTTGATCATTGAAATACATGGATTATGGTTTCTGTAAACGCAACGTCAAAAATATCAATATTCAGGGAGAAAGTGCCGAAATTGTCATATCGATATTTACGAATTTGAAGAAATAGAATTCGTACTCCAAAATGGATAATATTTTTATCAGTGTTGGAATGATATCGTTTTTATTGTTTTTTTTTATTAGCATTTTTTATTTCAATATAACTTTATTTTATTTATTATTTTATATTATAGATATTTTTTTATTTTTATTTGACAATTTTTTTTTTTTTCGGTACTCGGATATCAAAATAATGGAAAAAGTCATCGACGGAAACGATGACTTATTTCGTCATTATCATATCGATTGTAAATATCATATCGATATTTACGAATTTGAAAAAATAATTTTTTATTTGTATTCCAAGATGAATAATATTTTTATCAGTTATGGGAGGATATTGTTTTTATTCGTTTTTTTTTATTATCATTTTTTATTTTAATATAATTTTATTTTATTTATTATATTATATTATATGTTTTGAATTTTTTTATTTAAAAATTGATTTTTTCGGTTCTCGGATATCAAAATAATGGAAAAAGTCATCGACGCATGCGATGACTTATTTCGTCATTATCATATCGATTGTAAATATTATATCGATATTTGCAAATCTGAAGAAATGATTTGTATTCGTACTCCAAAATGGATAATATTTTTATCAGTGATGGAATAATATTGTTTTTATTAGTTTTTTTGTAGGCATTTTCTATTTTAATATAATTTTATTTTTATGTAATTTTCTTTTATTTATTATATTATATTAGATATTTTTTTATTTTTTTTTATTTAAAAATTAATTTTTTCGATTCTCGGATATCAAAATATTGGAAAATAAGTCATCGACTCAAGCGATGACTTATTTCGTGTGTCCCTCGAACCCAACGATCCCCTTTATCCTGGCATAAACACACATCGTGTCTGTGTTCATCCCTCGGCTTTTTTACGAAAGAGTTTTTTTCATGGGAGAACCCGTAATGGTTCCCATCGAACCCGCACACACTCTTTTCCTCGTTGCTCGCGGAGCTCATCGTTCTTCGAGTTCCTCCTGCCGCAACAGGACTCAAATCTAACTTATTTACATATCTAGCGATGCCGGTGGAATTACCATATACCGCGGTGGTAGGAATAGGCTTTTATATATATATATATATAGGGTGTGACGTAAATAGTGGTTCCCCCTTAAAAATTCAATTTACCAGATATTTAACTATAACATATTATTATTTCAACTATTTAAATCCAAGGGTCCCAAAAAAAATTTTTTTCAATTTTTTTTACGAATTTATTATCTTTTGTTACAAATTTGACCGTATTTTGGGATGGGGTAGGAAACCCGAACTTCGATTGAAAGGCTCAAAATTCCGAATTTGAATTTATCGAAACGACAAATTTCGTCAATTTTTGTCTTTGTTTGGGTTTTTTTAAAATCAAGGGTTTTGAAATCGAACTAACGAACCCAAACAAATCCGAACAAATTTCGTAAACCTTGACGAAATTTGTATTTTCGGACTATTAAAATTCGGAATTTTATTCTGGTCAATCGAAGTTTGGGTTTCCTACCCCATCCATGTATTTTCAACAATAATTCATATTTTTTCGTTTTCGATCGAAAAAATCGTGAAAAAAATTGGTTCGGCGTAAATAAAATACAATACATAAAAAAATAATCTTTTTTCACGAAATTGTTTTTTGGAAATCTTTGGATAAAAATGGTTAAAATAATAATATTTTATTTAGTTAAGTATCTAGAATATCGAATCCTTAAAGGGGGACCACTATTTACGTCACACCCTATATATATATATATATATATATATATATATATATAAGTGTAGGATGTGTTATATTTGTATATCAGGGGGTACGTGCCGACGCATGCGAAACCGAGAACCATACGCGCGTCAACGACTCGTTAAAAAAAAAAAAACAAAAAAAAACAACGGAAAAGTATATACGCAGCCCTATCGCCGATACGCGCGGATAAGGCAAAGTAGTCGCGCGCGGATCCGATGACACGAGTAAAAACATCGCTAACGAGAATCCCCGCGTCTCTACCCGACTCTCTTACACGAAAGTTTGTTCACTCTCGAAATCCGAAATTTTCACATATAATTTTCACATATCCAAATTTGGGTCAAAATCCAATTTTTTTTGAATTTATAATAAAATACTGTAGTGAGAAGATTGCATAAATGATTTTTATTAATTTAATCTGTAATTTCCTGAACTCCTAAAATGATTTTTTATCGACGAAGGTTTTGATAAAAATCACGTTATAATTTTTTATTCCAATGATTTGTTTGGGTTTGTTTGAGTTATCGAAATTATAGTATGTTATTATTATAGCGTAATTTATCAATCGAAGTTTATTAATAATTATTGTAATTATTACAAGTTAGTAATTATTATAATTTTGTAATTGAAATTTATTAAATAATAATTATAATTATTACAAATTTGCGATGGTAATGTATTATACGTAATTGCGATAATTATATATATGACAGATTAATATCTAACATTATGCTAGACATCTTTTTCGACATAACCTGACAGATCTTCGATGATAGTGTATTTTTAATCATTATTCAGACAATCAAATTTTCATTACGAATCGTCACCTCATTCGCGACTGTTCAGCTTTGAAAATTGATACAAATTAAATTTAAATTTAATTACAAATTATTACAATTAATTCTCAATAAGCTTTTTCAAATTTCAATTCGAAAAACGAGCCCGAAAAAAAAGTACTTTTCAGCCCTTATCAGTAATAACGATAAAGCCCTAACAGTGGAAATAAAAAAAAACCGAGAAAACCGATAAAACATCGAGTGATAAAATAACCAAAAAATACATTTTCGTGACGTCATCCACCAAGAAAAAAATCAAAAAAAGTTACCTGCAAGGGAAAAATCTCAGGGTTTAGTCGAAGGGCCGGATTCAAAAATACTTCGCACACTCGAAAGTTAAGCCCTTTTTCGTCTCGCCAAGGACAAAAATAAGGGCAGAAATCCAAGGTGAATAAAAAAAAAGGAAGATGGATGACTAACGTAAATCGAGAGACGAAAATACATCGCAGCGATGCAATAGACCTCGATCGTCATCGTCGTCGTCGAAAAGGGTTCCCGGATCGATGAGCACGGATTAGCATCGCGTTCCGCTAATATTCTGCATATTTTACTGTATTTCGCAGCCACCTAACGCTACAGGCTCGTACGAGCCATTCGCCGGGAGTATGTGAACCAAACACTCGGCTCGCCGACACGCCAGCGTTTAAAGACACGCTGCTACTCGTATATACATTTTTTTTCATACATCCAGTCGATCTCCTTAATTTATACGTCTCCCTTTCATCTCTCTCTCTACGAAATGTATTTCATTATCATTATTATTATTTTATTTATCATTTTTATTATCATCATTATTATTTTATTTATCATTTTTACTATCATTATTATTATTTTATTTATCATTTTTATTATCATCATTATTATTTTATTTATCATTTTTATTTATCATTATTATTATTTCTATTATCATTTTATTTTCATTATTATTATTATAATTTTTATTATTTTTATTATCATTTTATTATCATTATTATTATTATTAAATCAGGATTATTTGTACTATTTCTGCTATGATTATCATTATTATTATTATTACGTCATTATTATTTGTAGTATTTCTGCTATGATTATTATTATTATTATTATTATTATTATTATTATTATTATTATTATTCCTATTGTAATTTTTATTATTACTGCTATTATTTTTATTATTTTTTTTTAAATTACTATAATAATAATTATTTTTTTCTCAGTATTATTATTATTACTTTCTTTGTTTATATTAATTTTAAATTACGTTTAAGTTTCTTATGTTATTTTTATCGTTACTTCTTTTTTTTTTCTAATTATTCCGAATTGCTATATTACAGTATAGAAAAAAAAATCAATTTTGTTTTTTAATGACGAAGTTTATGCACGATGAAAAATAATGACGATTGAGAGAGCACAAATTCTGAAACTGAAATACCTACTGATCTCTTCAATATTAAAGCGCCAAGATTTTATCGAATTTTTAATGTCCCAACTCGCTTAATTATTTCGCGCACACCAAACCCGATAGTTATAATAGAATTATCGGATTCGTCCGATTCTTCGAGCGTTGAAGCGTATCACGTTTATACATTTTTGGGGTGACCGATATTCGCTCCCTCGTGCTTAAAGTCTTTTACTACCGTGTCATATACTTATCAAATTGAATTATAGAAAATACCATTATACACTGACATTCTCGTTGTTCGCTTGCCGAGTAATGATATTTTGATTTTCGCAAATAGCGAATTCTCTTTTATTCAATTAAAAAACAAACAATTATTGCATCGCCGGGATTGTAATAATTGTTTCAATGCTCAAACGTACTTCGTGCGCGCAATGCCAAATAAAGTATCATCCTAGTAAGAATCTCGTAATTTATTATTGATTATTCAGTCGACAGATGGGCAGTCGTTATTCGACTCCGGCACTTCGAGACATTATTGGATATTAGAATATCCATCCAGTCGTACGACATTTTTCACGGTTTAAGGGATCATAGTTTTTAATAAAATATTAAATGCATTAATTATTTACATTTTCTTTACTAAATAATTTAATAGTTATAACGAACTTTTGAATTATTGTAATTTTTATTTTTTATTTAAGGAAATTATTATTTTACTGAATTTAGTCATTTTTCTTAATTTAGTAATTTAGTAAATTTAGTAATTTTTTAGTAGCTGTAGTTAAATAAATGACTGTATTTATTTTACTTAATTACAATAATTTAATAATATTTTCAGTAGTAGTGGATGGATATTAGAATATCCATCCAGTCGTACGATATTTTTGACGGTTCAAGGGATCATAGTTTTTAATAAAATATTAAATGCATTAATTATTTACATTTTCTTTACTAAATAATTTAATAATTATAACGAACTTTTGAATTATTGTAATTTTTATTTTTTATTTAAGGAAATTATTATTTTACTGAATTTAGTCATTTTTCGTAATTTAGTAATTTAGTAAATTTAGTAATTTTTTAGTAGTTGTAGTTAAATAAATGACTATATTTATTTTACTTAATTATAATAATTTAATAATATTTTTAGTAGGAGTAATTAAATAATTTACTGAATTTATTTTACTAGATTATAAAAAATAATTTCTCATTGCTCCAATTATCGAACTAAAAATCTCTCCCGCTCCTCTCCCTGTCCTTTTTTCTCAAAATAAAAATCCACATCCACTACGTGGAAATATTCGTCATCCAAAAAGTACAACTTCGTTCCAACCCATACGAGTAAAGTACGAGAGAAATAAAGCTGAAAAGTTCTCGGCCGAGGTTCCACTAGTCGTCCTATCCGTTATGCAGTATTCGAGGCCGAAAACTTTTCAGCCTTTTCTCGGTCGTATACCTGCACGTTTGAGGCGTGTTACCTACGTGATTTGGATAATACGATATTTCTTAAGAATTTTCTTGGCAACACGCGCGAGACTGGAACGTGTGGCTCGTTGACTTTTTTTTTCCTCGAAAAAACAGAATTCGAGTATTTTCGTTTCATTTTACCTTTTTGACCGGAGACGTGATTTTTTTTTCCTTTTTTTTTCCTTTTTTTGTTTTTTTTTTTTAAATCTTGTTTGCAGGATAAAAAGGGCTCGTCGTAAAGAGGGTGTGGGTTAAAGGGCCCTTTGTGGGAATCTCGAGGGTTCATCGATGTACACGCGGACGCCCAACAATGCACCCTCGTCGATCGGAACCGATCAATGCGGGCAAATCAAGATCGGGGAAGTCGCGTTGATCGGGCCAAAGCCCACAGGTATGGGACCTCATTGTTTGGGCTACGTATTTTTTTTCGAGACCGAACGAGGACAAATATGCGTGGGTTGGGTCGCGATCCTAGCTCTCGGGAAAATTCTTCGTGTAGAAAAAAAAAAACGAAAATCCACGAGACGTTTCATGGCAAATTGACCTTGATCACCGTGACGACCCCAAAATTGGGTTTATTGATATACATTGATTTTGGAGTAAGAAATACGATTATTGGAAAATCTTTCGAAGTTTTTTTTTTATTTGTGGATTAATTTGGCCATTTATAAACTTTTGTAAAAAAAATAATTAATGAGTAAAAGAGTTATAAACTTTTTGATTCTCGGTAGTGTAGGAAAAAAATTTTTGTTTTTTTTAAACAAACAACAATGGTTGAGAATTGATCGAGCTTTTTCGCGTTTCGATCTCAGAAATAGAATTTATATATCGTTTTTTTGAAAAATTGAATTAAAGTCGTATATAATATATTTATATATATATATAGATTTAATAAATTTAATGAATTTAATAAATTTAATAAATTAACCAAATTCAAATATTATATTTATTATCATATATTTATCAAGTATTTATTCATCCCTATTTTAAATAATATATATTACGATAAATTTCCTCGTATTTACCGTACTTCCGGTCCAATCTTTCAATAATTTCCCCAAAATATTTGCTTGCTCCCTTTTTGACCTCATTTCATTTTTATAAAAAAACTTATAGTAAATAAAAAGAACAAGAGTTTGTGAAAAAAAAAAACGTAGGATGACAATGGATTCTCGATCGATTTGACACGGAGTGTCACATACGTCGACACGTAGAGCACTGGGAACGTGGGAGGGGGAATTTTACCAGGGGGATGTCAAGAAATTGGATAATACGAATAAAACGTGCCATCGAGACGAAACCGTCCGATTCGTCCCACAAAGAACGACAGGTAGAAACACTTTTTGGGATCTCGGCAAGTGGGGGAATCTCGAAGAGGGGAAATTCCCGAGTATTGGAGCTGTTTCAACCCCGTCGAAGCTTGAGGCTTCAGTCATGAGTTTTCACTTATATCAAATTTTATTTTGGTTTTTTAAACATAAGTATGAATACTTACGAAATAAAATGAACGTATAGACATTTCATAATTAAAAATGTGACTTATCGATACTTTTTTCAAGTTTGAGTCCGTTGAATCAATTTTGGTTCAATTGGACGCTTGAATATTATATATATTTTTTAATATTATAAATTATTTAATATTATTTAATATTTATAATATAATATTTAATATTAAATCAATTTAATATAAATATATTATAATAAATATTATAAAATAATATTTAATATTGAATAAATTTAATATAAATATATTACAATAAATATTATAAGATAATATTTGATATTATATATTTAATATTAAATAAATTTGATATAAATATATTACAATAAATATTATAAGATAATATTTGATATTATATATTTAATATTAAATAAATTTGATATAAATATATTACAATAAATATTACAAAATAATATTTAATATTATATATTTAACATTATATATTATAATATTTCAGTTCGATCTTTCCATCCGAAATCGAACTGAAATAATCTCATCGGCGCGAATCGAGGAAAATCATAACAAACGACGCGAAGCTCCGGTGACATTAAACCCTCAGAAAAAATACATTAGATTTCCTTCCCACAATGGTCTATGAGAAAAAAAAACGAAAGATGAAAAAAAAAAAAAAACAAATTCAGTAGAATAAAAAAAATAGTATTATCCGATGGAGTCCCATGGCATAAAAGCATTAGTAGGCATTTTAACCCCTTAATGTATTATTCTTTCTCTTCGAGGGCTCTTCCTCTCGTTGAGCATATTTAGGTTTTTTTTCTTTCTCTCACCCTCCTCCCATCCTCGCGCCGATATCCTTTCAATATACATATAAACTCTCTTCCTGGTGTCGAGGAACGAAAGACGAGTCCTTCCGTTCTCCAGGATGCCTGTGGACCTCTCTCTCTCTCTCTTCCTCTTTTCTCTCGTCTCTGGCAAATGCACGGACGATGCAAATTTCTTCGTATGCAAATTGCCAGGAGGTATGCAAATTTTCGGAACATGTGTTCGTCTTCGGAACCCTTCTACGAGCAGCAACAATTCCCCCCACCCCTTTATCTATGTCCCTCGACGTTTCTCTCTCTCTCTCTCTCTATCTCTCTCTTTCTCTTGACGTTCCTTCATCCCTTTCTTGCGTGGAGTTACACTACACCCCAATGACGATGGACGCTCATCTCCCCAATGCCCCTAGTAGCTCTTGCTTTTCTCGCCACAGAATTTCCCCTCCAAAGATGATCGGGAAGGTCCATTTGCATATCTCGGATATTTCCTCTCATTGTATCGGTACGTGTATTTTATCCTCACATTTATATATATATATATATATATATATATATATATTTAAATCTAGAGAGAGAAAGAGAGAGAGAAATAAATAAATATATATATACATATATATATGTATATATATATATTTAAATCTAGAGAGAAAAAGAGAGAAAAAAATATATATATAAATTTGTATATAAAATTGAACCGTGGGCTTTTTTTTCGTCTTCTTCGTCCTTCCAGGAGCATCCGGATGCGATCCTTCCCGATCAAGGATGCGAGCCATTAATCCGAATCTCTTTGAATTCCCTGTCCGGATTGACAGATAGCTTCGAGAGTGTTCCCAGGATACCCACATATGCGTACATTATATTTTATCGTCGGGACATTGCTCGAACCGAGGGAAAAAGATGAACGTCACGTACGAGTCTGGTTTTCACATTGACGAATCGGTAAGAGATCTGCACCAGAGCAAACGCAGGAAAAACTCTTTCCCACTTGTCTACTTTGCATATTCTGGCAACGAATCGCTCTCAGGGTCCCACGAAATATGGGGTTTTTTTTTTTTAATTATTGCTTGTCATTTTTGAGATCATCTGCGCTTTTTGGTTGCTACTGATGATCGCTTCTTTATCGGTGAAAATTCCACTTTTTTTTGGTGGCCTTGTCGGATTATGATGAGTCGAAATACTTCTTTTGGGTTTTTTGGAAAAAAATGAGAACTTCTGGAAAAACCGAACTTTGAATGACCGAGTGGCTAAAAATTCCGAATTTGAATATACCGAAAGTACAAATTTCGTAAAATTTTTGGATTTTTTTTGAGTTTGTTTAAAATCGAGGTTTTAAAATCAAATTAACGAACCCAAATAAACACAAACAAATTTCGTAAACCTTGACGAAATTTACAAAATTTATACTTTCGTAATATTGAAATTCGGGATTTTGAGCCTTCTGGCAATTCGAAGTTCTGGTTTCCTACCCCAGCTCGACCTAATGATTAACTAGTTTGAAAAAACTTTCGGTTTTTATCAGCTCAAAGTTGTAAGGTTCCCAAAATTGATTTTTTACCAAAATCAAACGTCCATAAAACGTCCAATATCCCAATTTTTTCCCCTAAACCCCCCCTCCTCTCTTTCCCTCTCCCTTCGTTCCTAAAAAACTCACTTCGCGACCGGAAATAAAAACTCCTTGACGGTTGCTCGATACTCGATCCTTCAAAAATTAATTATGCAAAATTGCAAATATTCATATTGCGATAGCAAACAAAATTGCACATATGCATCCCTATGAGTTACGGGAATTTTGAACGTGAGAAAAAAAAATGTAGTTTCTCATTAGCATCGTGGAACGTCGAGAGAAAGAATGAAAGATTGAAGAGGCGCAAAAGGGAGGAAGGGAGGGGGGGGGGGGTTGAAATCTTAACGAATAGCTCATACGTTTAGCATATCGAAATTGCAAAATAATCGAGAGCGTATCGAAGAGCCAGTTCTACGACGGTTTCGTTACCGTAAGCGAATAATTTTATTATATTTATATCCTGACGCTACGTATGCGGTTTTTTTTTGTTGCCACGACGCTGAGAGAAAAGAGAGAGAGCAGAAACGTCATTGTCTGGTCGAAACCAGTTGGAGACTCCGGTTGGTTTGTGCCCTCCTTTGCATACTCGTTCCCTCCATTCTTCTTCGTTCCCGAATCATAATTATTGTTGTACAGAGAGAGAGGGAAGGGGGGAGGGGGGAGGGGGGAGAAAAGCGAGCATTGATTATTAAGCAGCTTATTATATGTGTCTCTAGCGATATATCTTGGTTTAGCCCCGATGCTCTTTCATGAAACGACCCGACCAAGGGAGACCAACCCGATTCGTAATCCTGTGCAACGAACGCGATCCGAGACTTGTAAAGTTGAAAAATGATTTTTCCTAGCAATTATCACAGCATTGTCATCCGGAAAGGACGATAATAATTTTGGGTTTTATGAGAGATGGGATAGGATTTTGTTATATTATTGTTTCGAGGTTTTGAAGTGTTTTTTTTTTTAGGGTTTTTAAGGTTGTTTTAGTAATTGGTTAGAGTATTGTTATATTCGAGGATTTATAATTCGAGGTTGGTTTAAATTTGAGGATGAAATATTTGTTCTGATCAGAAATAGTATATTTTATTGCTGTATGATTTTGTGGTATTGTATGGTTAGATGTATGATAATTAATTAATTTATAATGAATTAATGATAATTGTTTTATTTTATTTCGAAATTTCAATTGTACATAACCCAAACCGAAGTATCGAGTATTTTTTTTTTCAAACAAATGCTCAAGTAATTTCTGAAAAATTAATTTCTCAAGAAACTACAAAGTTCGTAAATTTTTGGGTTTGTTTGGGTTTGTCGAAAATCAAGTGTATAAAATCAAACTAATGAATCCAAACAAACCGAAGTATCAATTATTTTTCCAAAAAAATGCTCAAGTAATTTCTCAAAAATTAATTTCTCAAGAAACTACAAAGTTCGTAAATTTTTGGGTTTGTTTGGGTTTGTCTAAAATCAAGTGTATAAAATCAAACTAATAAACCCAAACAAACCGAAGTATCAATTATTTTTCCAAAAAAACACTCAAGCAATTTCTCAAAAATGAATTTCTCACGAAACTACAAAATTCGTAAATTCCTGGGTTCGTTTGAGTTCATCCAAAATCAAGTGTCAAAATCAAACTAACGTGACCCAAACAAACCCAAACGAAATTTCAAAAACCTTCACGAAATTCGTAGTTTCGAACTATTGAAAAATTCGGAATTTTGAGCCTTCTGGTCAATCGAAGTTTGGGTTTGCTACGGAGTCCAATTACCGTTTCTTGGGCTCTGCCGCAACGTCGTGAGGGATTGTTTGGCAATGTTGGTGAAACAATTGACTCGAAAACAGCCAAGCGTGCGGCGAGTAATTAAGGGGAAGGGGAAAGAGGGACGGGAGAGGGGGAAAGAGGAAATCGCTGGGGTGGGGTAAGACTGAGAAGAGGGGAAATGGAAAAAGAGGGGAAATGGGAAAAGAGGGGAAATGGGAAAAGAGGGGAAATGGGAAAAGAGGAAAAATGGGAAAAATGAAGGAAAGAGGAGAGGGGGGGGAGAGAGGAAGTTGCAACTGCAACGATGAGTGCATTCGTGTATATCTTATAGCTAGTAGACGGTTACGTGTCATCATCCGTGTAAAGAAACACGAAGGTGGACTTGTATTCGCGCTGGATGTCGGAAGGCTTATACCTCAGCGATGGCCGCCGTGAGATAGGTGCTAAATTCCTCTTTGCTCTGAATTAATCTCGGCGGGAATGCAACTCCCACCACTCGACGAAACAGTACGTACGTTTGCCTCGAGGTAGATATATTCTCTGGCCCGAGAAGTGAGCACTGTAGGTACACACGTGGCCATCTTACTTTCCTCGGATATATGTAAGGGCTCGATATTTATGTATACGTTTAAATTTATACAGGGTGTCCCACGTAAGAATGTCATCCGTAGAATTCTGAATCGATTGATACAAGCATTTACGGCTTCCGGATCAACGCCTGAATTGTCATTAATTTTGAAAGGCAGCTAATCAGGCGCGCCCGTTCAGAGGGTTTGTTTGTTTGGGTTCGTTTGGGTTCGAAATAAATTTTTTTAGTACGTAAAGCCTCGAAGTAAAACCGAGTAAAGCCTCGAAATAATTATTTTATTTAGGGGTTTAGTGTCATATAGTAGATTTATGTTGATGGATTTTTATACCTTGAAGATAAATCTACAATTTGGTTCGCATTGAACTCTCCATTTTTAGGGAATAATGTAGAAAAAATATTCTACAACGGTTTTTCGCATTTTCCCAGTCTAATTTTGCACTTTTGGCAAAAGTAAGGTCATATTCGTAATCAGCGGAAAATTTCCGGTTGAATAGAGTCTTTTTAAAGTTTAAAAACGGAAAAAAATATTTTTCGACCTCCCCGGCCACTTTTCCAGAATCTCAGAAATCACGATATTTCAAAAGGTCGTAGAGTAGGCTTCTTCTATGCGATGGAGATTTATTTGGTGTGTTTGGA
>JAPYZJ010004519.1:0-17147 GCA_030522765.1 Ophioninae sp. B BG-2022a | reverse complement strand
CCCGCCTTGTTTTTCCTCCTATTCCCCCACCTTGATTCCTCCTGTCCCCTCCCCTTGCGGCCGCAGCCGACTTACCCCCTCTGTACCGTATTCACCGTGTCATTTCTGGCACGGGCATAGGGAAACTGGGGAAAACCCATGCCAGTACAGCCGGTCCCAAGTTCACCTTCCGGCAGCGGAACGAGTTCCATCGAAAAATTTTGAAGAAAAATCTCGACCGCTACCGGGATTTGAACCCGGGACCTACCGATCCGCTGGTCGCGAGCCGCCCCTTAGCCCGCATGGCCAACGGATCAGTTTAATAACGGATATTTATAGTGATTCTTTTGTAAACTTGTTCAATTTTTAACAATATCAATTAATTCAAATTTATTTTTATACATTTATTTCAAACGACTTTTTAATTTATTTTCTATAAATTTTGACATGTAACAATATTCAAAGAATTACGCTATAAATATCAATATTAGTTTATGGCAACATACGTTTTTAAATAAAACAATAAATAGGTTTAATAGAATTATTTAAAACAAAAAATTTTTTTTAATGATTTTACTTCAAAATTTATGAAAATAAAAAATTTGCAATCTCGTATTTTTCCGTGCAATTTTATTTCTCAATAAAAAAATAATACTACATGTTTAGATTTACTTATTTTTGTTAAAAATTCCTTCTACTCGTCATTTTTTGAACTTCTTAAAGAGACTCCTGTCCATTGAATATAGGCTGTATTTTTAATCTCAATTGACGTGAAATTTATATAAATCGAACGATATTTTTCCAATTATTCACACAATTTAAAAGTAGATATAATGATTGTTTATTATAACAATTATCAGTTCAAACATTTCAATACTTCATAAAGCAATTTCATGAAGATTCGTTTAAATTTTTAGGTGTTCTGATAATATTGAATTGGAACATTCGTCTTTTCTCGATTCACCTCGAGAGTCAATGCAACAATTGGCTATTGTCTTTGTATATGAATATAACTTTTTCTTCATTACTTGTTCGTTGAAGTTCTCGAGCAGAGCCAATACCAAAAGTTTCGAGACCCTCTGAAATCCTCGATTGTACTTGTGTACATATATCAAGTTTCTGCTCTTCCAGACGCTCGATCTATTGATAAAAAGTTTCACCAAACTGTTGTCTCCTCGATAAGCCTCCGTAATTGCACGAGAGCGAATCACTTACCGAGTTCCACCTTCCTATTTATCTCTTTTGGCTATTTCCTCTCTTGCATTCGACAAGGATGGAGACTCAAGATGTTCAGAAATTTACCAATGAAAATGATTCGTTTCACTATCAAGATTTATTGGGTTGAGCTTTTCATCGTTGGGACGCAACGAATTATTCCTCACCTTCGTTCCTTTTGAATTTTGAACTTCTAAATATAAAAAAATGCATTTAAAATAAGAATAAAATGAGACAAAGAATGTATTAAAAATGTCAGTAAAATGTATTTTCAATTTAAAAAAATATTCTCTTTTCATTGAAATAATAATACATATTCCAAATTAAAAAAATATATATTTAAAAGTAAGGAAAGAAATTTTTCAAAATTTACCAAATGGTATATTTTACAATGGATATTAATATCGAAAAATAGTATTAAAGTTTGCATCGTTGCATATCCATGGAATTTTCTGTTTTCATATTTTTCCCCCATTTCTCGCATCTTACGAAATACTTTCCTCTTTACTTTTCCCGTCTGAATAGATATTTGAAAATCGCCAAACTTTTTGAAAAAATGAGGAACGGTAGTTCTCAATTGAATAATAACACACGAATTATTTTACATTTTTTTACCAAATTGTTTAGTAGTTATAAATATATGAATTCGACACGATAGCTTATGGGAAAAAACTTACACGGACTTTAACGTTAATGAATTAATTGTAAAAATATAATTTCATTAAAATTTAGGATCGAGCTATTAATGAGGGTAATTTGTAAACAAATAGACTGCGTTGTTGCGTTTGGCAGACAATCTATAAAACGTCCAGGAACTCTGTTTTAATAGTCCCAGTAATTTTTAGCTAAAAATCAACACCAACTTCATTCCCTGAAATACGGAAATAAATAATTGTCAGTTGTAAGCGTACATTTTCACGAAAAGAAAAGAGGCGAGGTAATTTTTTTTACGTGCTCGCGGGACAAGAGTTTTGATTTATGTCAGTGTTTTATATGATCCTCGAGTTATCAGGGTTATAACAGTACTTCCGGTTCATGAGTATCCTTAAACTCGCGAGCGAGGACAACCCCGTCTGTTGCGCAGTCGGGAAACACGCTGCGATGGAAATATCAACGATGCGTAACCCCCTTAAAAGTAAATGCTTGATTATACAGAGTCCTTTGATGAATTATGTAATCATTCTCCCGTAGAAGCGCATTTTTTCAATTTTTAATCGCGATAATGTAGGAACGTATTTCGTGTCTCCCTCGATAAACAAAGAAGACGGATCACAATCAATACAAAATTACCCCACGTCCTATAACAAAGTGACGTTTCTCAAAAAAAAGATAAAAATGTATAAAAAAATATGGCATACTCTCTAACTTCATTTTTTTGCACCTTCATATGGAAAAATTGCTTTAAAAATAGTTCAGGCGCTGTTATGAAAAATTCGTTCGTATGAGTATTTATGGACCGATTTTAAAAATTCTTTTTTGTTTGAAAGGGTTCCCCCAAGGTAGTCCCACTGCCATAAAGTCAGGTCTCCGGTCTCCAGGATCCCGGAGAAATGAAAGTAAAATCTCAAAAATAAGCTCATTTTTGTAATTTATTAGTTTTTCACTTTCTTGTTGTTTCTTTCGACTTATTGCATTATGATGAGATAGAAACGCCAGTGGTAACGAAATAGAATAGACATGTTTTTTAGATGGAATATTTTTTTTCTATAGAAAAATGTTTTTAATAGAAAAATGTTTTTTTTTCTTTGTATCCTTAAATTCCCAGTCCACTTATTTTTTAAACTAAATCATCAGAAGCGCCTTTTTGAATTACACATAAAGTTACAATTTCACTACTATTATATAATATTCAAAGTAATATTTTAATTCTGTATAATAACATAGCATAGTATTAGTGTAGTATTCAAACATTCGAGCTCCAAGCTTTCATTCTCACGTTTTCATAATCAGATGGATAAGGAGATAAACCTCAGTTGATCGTTGATTGAACAAAATAAATGTAATATATTAAAAACTACTTTAATAGAAAATAAATGAGCTTATTTTAGATTATTTTTGGGATTTTACTTTTATTTCTCCAGGATCCTAGAGACCGGAGACCTGACTTTATGGCAGTGGGACTACCTTGGGGGTACCTTTTCAAACAAAAAAAGAATGTTTTAAATCAGTCCATAAATAGTCATACGAACGAATTTTTCATAACAGCGCCTGCACTATTTTCATAGCAATTTTTTCATATGAAGGTGTAAAAAAATTTACTTAGGAAGTATGCCGTATTTTTTTACACATTTTTATCTTTTTTTTGAGATATGTCACTTGGTTATAGGACGTGGGGCAATTTTGATCCATCTACTTTGCTTGTTAAATTAATAAAACGCGTTGAATTCAAAAGGAAAAGGTCATTTTTAAATTACCTTTTTCATTCATTTTTCAAATCATCTTTTACAAATTTGGATTACGAAAGCCATGCGAATTTGTGCATACTAAACCTCAGATATAACAATAAAAGTAAAAATAACCTCTTTAAATATTTCTAAAACAGTAAATGAATTATTATTGTATAACGAATAGTATCAATAATTCATCAAATTTTCAAGAATCTTGTCGATTTTTGAATATTTTCAAACGATAGTGGATTTCTTAAAACACAATCTCCGTCTTTAAAGTTCTAAATATAAGTTTAAACGAACAAAAAATAATTAATTAATTAATGCATATAATAAAACAATGTATAATTTAATATAATAAAATATATATAAAGAAGACATAATTTGTTTATTATATACAGGGTGTCCCACGTAAGAATGTCATCCGGGAAATTGGAGATTGGGGGTGAAATTCTGAGGCGATTGATATAAGCATGTATGCTTCCTAGATCAACCCCTGAATTATTATTAATTTTGAAAGGCAGCCACTCAGGCAGGCCCGTTGAGTGAGCTCAGCCTCGAAATAATTATTATTTTAGACGTTTAGTGTTATATCGCTGGCCCATGTCAATGTATTTTTATACCTTGAAGACAAATCCACCATTTAATTTACCTTGAACTCTCCATTTATAGGGAAAAATGTCAAAATAATATTCTAGAAAAGCTTTTTCGTATTTTCCCAGTCAAATTTTCAACCTTTGGCAATAACTTGGGCATATCCGTAATAAGCAGAAAATTTCCGATTAAATAGACCATTTTAAGAGTCTAAAAACGGAAAAAATTTTTTCGACTTTTTCGGCCACTTTTCCAGAATTTCAAAAATCACGAAATTTCAAAAGGTCGTAGGGTGAGCTTCTTATTAGCTACGGAGATTTATTTAGTGGGATTGCAAAAGATTTTTGCCTGACTTAAATAATGGCGTTGGATTTATATCGATATCTCGTATAGTTTTCCCGGAAAATCCACTTGAAAAACCGCAAAAAAAGAGGCAAAGGGCAAAGAGACAAAAATCGATGATCCAACTTTGAAATTCTGCCAAAAATCGAAAAATCATCGGATCTTAGTCATTCAACCGGGATATTGAAAATAACATCATAGTGAAGAGATTGAGCACAGGCCAGAGTGCCAAATCCTAAACGAAGAAAAGTTATCGATGATTCAGTGAAAAAACTTTTTTTGGCAAAAAATAAAAAAAAATTTGGATTTTTTATTTTTTTTAATGGTCCATTTTGATGTAATTTGATCCCCCGAACACGAATCTACCAAAATTTCATGGAAATTTTGGATTTTAGGGGAAACTCCCTGGAAATGGAGCGCTCAAGGCGAATTAAATGGTGGATTTGTCTTCAAGACATGAAAATACATCGACATGGACATGTGACATTAAACTTCTAAATATAATAATTATTTCGAGGCGAAGCCCGCTCAACGGGCTTGTTGATCCGGGAAACATACATGGTGACATCAATTGCCTCAGAATTTCATCTCGAACCTCTCATTTAACGGATAACATTCTTACGTGGGGCACCCTGTATATTCATTTATTTATTTAATTACCCATATATATTACTTAGCTCAATCTACATATATGTATATATGCACATATTATCATAAATATACCGATATATATTCTATATATATATACTCTAGATATATATACTTCTAGACATAAGAATTCTACGAGCAAAACATATCGGTGCATAAAATAAACAAGGGTTGGTCGTCATTCGATTTAGCACAGAAACGTATAACGTGGCCCAGCGACCCTTATATGATAACTGAATCGGCACACGAAACCCTTGGAACTTGAACACGTCACGCTCCGGCACACCATGGCTGAAATGCACACGTATACTCGTGGAGACGACACGAGCATGTTTCCCCGATTGCTCGGCTGTATTACGGACGCTTGGCCCAGGTTACCCCCTGCTGAGTTGAGAAACGGTCGGCGGAGGCGAAGAGGGGGTTCGTCTACGCGCGGGTGCGTCATTTATTTCTCGGGTGATTCAGTCGGAAGCCTCCGGGATCCTCGCCAAAGACAGCGACCGGGACAAAGAAGAATGCATAGTCGCCTGTCGTTTCCTCCGAAAGGAAAAAAAAAAGAAATGTGCACTCGGTACGTTAAATACGACAGCCAAGGTTGAGCTTAAAATCGATCCTGCTGATCAAACCTTTCGAGGCAGGGGTACCCGAAAAAAAGCCTCGATGGACCGAGTCGTAAAAGAACGACGGAACTGGATGATTTTTTTTTTTCAAAATTCAAGTTTGCTTTTTTTTTGTATTCCATGCAATGCAAAAAATAACAATAAAAAAACATTATTTTTTAGTATCATATTTTGGTAGGTTTGGGTTAGAGGAAAGTAACCAAATATGGAACACCATTTTGTTTTTGTGTTAGAAAAAAAAATAATGTAAATCAAAAACTTCTTTTCTCATTTATTTATCAGTCATTTAGTTGCGCTTAAGTTATCGATAGTATTGTTTTACGTATATTAATTAAAAATGTAAAATTTTCCCAAAAACAAAATCAACGTAAAGGAACCTAGTTATGGAATAGGTACCCAAATATGGAATAGTATAAAACTATGTATAATAAACCTTTACTTTTATGAGATACTACAGGAACTTTGGTTAGTTTTAAAAAGGTACTTAAGTTACTTGCAAAAATCGCATATCCATGTACCAAACTGCACCTGCACAAGCAACCATATGCCCAGAGTTCACATATGAGGCATTTAATACATGTCTCTCCTCAACTATCTTGAGAAAACAGACTATGACAGAACATGCACTCTGTGTCTTCTGAGGCAAGAGCTTCCAGTCCTATAGCGGCATCATGCTCATTGTCCGTATCAAAATGTACTTCTTCTTAGTATGTTTTCATATTCCATAGTTAGACCCCACGGACTGTCCATATTTGGAAATTTCCAACTAATCAATACTTATATCAGTTTTTTTTACTAAACACAATCAGACAAGGAAAAACCTATAAAACAATAGAAAAAACATGTAATTAATGCATAGTTATAATAAAAACCTTATTATTTCCAATCACGTTTTGGGAAATACTTATTTTTTACATAGCTTAAAATCTTTTCCCATAGCACCAAAGAAAACACTCTCACCACAGCCACAATGTTTGCCCGACTGACAAGTCGAAAACTGTACGCGAGTATAATGATGGAAAGACACAGAAGATCACTATTTTTTGTAACTAGGAGTATTAGTTTTCGAGAAATGGCGATTAGGGATACTATTCCATATTTGGTTACTTTCCTCTACATATAAATCAGAATTTTATCAACTACGTCCTTTTCGTTGCTCCTTGGCACCGGAAATTTCAAAAATCAAAATCAAATATCTTCGTTGGATCCCATCTATCTTAATATCTACACAATCTCCTCCATTATCACAAAAAACAATTGTATAAACTGTTTCTATTAAAAAAACAAACAAAATTATCAATGAATTCTTTGAAAAAATTCAACACTAACGTAAAAAAATGTTTACAAAGTTCGACTTTTTTATGACATCACAGAACTAGACCAGTGTTATCGACCACTCGATCATCCGCTCTTCGTCATCGACCAATCCCCCCCCCCCTCATCCCTCTACCAATAAACCGAGCTTTCCCGACGTTTGACATGCCTAATTACGATTCGAAAATATCTCTCGGCGTTCTCGTGACAGATTCCTGTTGTGTCGACGATTTTCAGCCGAGACACGAACCTCCGTTTGCTGGTTTTGGGGCGTCGGTTTATCGTGCGAGAAAAAAGAGAGCTGCCGTTATCCATGAGAATTGGAGACTTCGTATCGGCCATTCTCCATCAGCCTCATCGGAGGGCGGTTCATGCGTCGTATCGGAAGGGGACGCGAAGCCTAGACGTCGTGGTATTCTACATCACTCGCATACCCATATATACGTATATATGCATCTTTGTATGTACATATAGGTGTATATATGAGCTTATATGCATTTATATATATGTATATGTATATATGTCTATACATGGATATATATGTACGAAACCACGTACAAGCAAGGGCCAACACGTAACGCCGTTCCCACACACACTCGAGCCAACCCCTCGTGCCACTTTGAGGGGGATGATTCGTTCGTTGCGCGCGCATACGACTCGACCACATAATCGAACTGGGAGCGTCGCGGGTTTGCCGTCAGCGACGTCGTCCGCTCGCTCCTTCGCTACGGGGTGTATCGTCGAAGGAATTTCAAAAAAGAAAAACAGAAAACGAAAAGCCAAAAAAAAAGTAAAAAATTGATAAAACAACGGATAAGTAATAAATTGTCTCGAGGAGGAACCAGTCGAAGGGGATGAACGTCGAGAATCGAAGAAATCCACTGGGAGCCCACTTTGCTCGTATCGAACTCGAAAGAATCGACGAAACAACCAACAGAAAACGTTTTTTTTTTCGATCACGTGAATTAATAATTCGAAAGGACTGTGAAATGGTGAACGATGTTTGAATAATTAGAAAAGAACGACGGACGAGTGAAAATTGAAAGATCGTGAGGTGCACGTTTTTGAGGTGAAGAGACGAAAAGAGGGAGGTTACGTGACGCTTCGGTGAGGGAAAACGGGTGAAACGTTTTTTTTTTCTTTTTTTGCTGAAAGTGACCTTCGAGAGTACATTTGGAGAACGAAGCTTTTGGAAAGAGGAAAAGGTTTCGTGGGTGAAAAAGTGGATCTCTTTTCGTAACACTCCGATGGTTTGGAAAAATTGGTGAAACGTTTTTCTTTTTTTTTTTGGATACGTTTTTTTCCGGAAATGGGAAATGTGACCAGTGAGAATTTCTTTTCGTGGCTGATCGTGGGTAGACTGTGAGTGACTTGTGCTTTTCTCTCGCTATCTCTCTTTCCCTTCGGTTCTTCCTATCCCTTCGTCCCTCTCACTCCCACTCTCTACGTACTCCTACATCGGTAAGGGGTGAGTTTTCTACGAGCAATGGCGCCCAACGTGGCCAGCAAAAACCTCAGCACACCAACGCTCCTCGTACTTCCTCGGTGCTCGAGATTCGATAATCGAAGCTCGGATTATCGGTGAATGGGATATGAAAATCAGTGGAAAAAGGGTACTCGAGAGGAAACCATTTTCTGTTCTTTTGTTTCATTTTTGTTTTCGTTTTTTTTTTCGTGTTTTCGGTAAAGCATCGAGTGTTGGGGGTATTAACTCTGGGCGGTGGTGCGAGCGTGATTTTACACCCTCGCGATAATAACGTCGAGTAGACAGGCGGTCTGATCAACTCTCTACTGTTTCTACTGGACAGCCGTGTTTTCCCCTTCGCCTTCGCTATTCCCAGACACGCAGACCCGAGCGACCGAACGCCGGAAACTCCTCGTTCGAAAAATACAAAAAAATCTTTCGCTTTTCGAATGAAAAAAACACAAAAAAAACAAATAAGTAAACGTCGAATTTAAAAAAATCAATAAATCAATCAATACGAAAGATGACAAAAAAGTGGGGAAATTGAGTGCTGGATAAATGGCCGGGAAAACTTGTGCAATGGACGAATCACCACGAATCGTTGACAACCTGAAACTGAATACGAAAATTTTCGGAGCTCCTGGAAACTGCTGTGAAAAATTCGATACTTCAGGGAAACATAAATATCTGTGGTTTTTCGTGACTCGTGGGCGGATGTGTCAAATTTTCGGAAAAAAAGGATAAATCCTAAAAATAAATAAATTAGGACGTTTAATATCGAAAAAAACGTGAATTTTTTTCTACTAGTCCTGCAACATGAAAATGGAACAAAATCGAGCTCTCGACGGAAGGAAAATGTCCACGTGGTTTACAAACGATTTTTAAACGATTTTTTTTTGTTTTATCAAAACATAAAAAACGATTGTAACGTAAATCAATCACGTTTACTTAATTTTGTTCACAAGCTGTGAAAAACGATTTATTTTTTGCTTCAACTGGAGTATTAATAAAGAAAAAAATTACATTTGTTTTTTTATTCCTAAATTTTGTTCAACGTGAATATGCCGAGGACTCGAGATTTCATGGAGCTGGAAGGGCCACTCGACGTGTCGTTTCGCGGGTGTAAAAATAAAACGCGAAAATGCGGAAAGCACAAGGTCTAAGGTGAAAATTAAGTGTGGTCGCGTGTTCATGTGGGTACGTTCCGTGTATATGTGTTTTCGGTGTGTGCGGGCGTGATATTACGCCTGCCCGGTCATAACGTGCAATCCTGGCGGAAACGAGAGCCGATACGGCGGCGATGCAGGGCAAGGAGAGCCCCGTCGGGTCCAACACCCAGGAGACCCATCAGTACGTCGGGCCCTACAGGCTCGAGAAAACGCTGGGAAAGGGACAAACGGGTGGGTTTTCGATTTCTCCCCCTTATTATTTCTTTTTTTTTACGTAAGCTCACGCCTCGAATTTTCGTCATTTCTTCTCCCAGGCGACTCGTAACTAACGGAAACCCCATAAAAACGGAAACTCGAATTGCAGCGGATTTCAAAAATAAAAAAGGAGGTTTTTTTTCATTTTCTTTTTCACCTTAGCTTTTGAAATTTCGAATCTTCATCGTTGCTTCTCCCTGGCGACTCGTAACTAACGGAAACCCCATAAAAACGGAAACGTGAATTGCAGCGAATTTCGAAAATAAAAAAGGAGGATTTTTTTTTACGTCAGCTCTTCAAATTTCGAATCTTCATCGTTTCTTTTCCCTGGCGACTCGTAACTGACGGAAACACCATAAAAACGGAAATTCGAATTGGAGCGAATTTCAAAAATAAATAAAGGAGGATTTTTTTCATTTTATTTTTTACGTCAGCTCTTCAAATTTCGACTCTTCATCGTTTTCTCTCCCTGGTGACTCGTAACTGAAGGAAATCCTATAAAAGAAGGAAACTCGAATTGCAGCGGATTTCAAAAATGCAAAAAATAAAAATAGGATTTTTTAGATTTCTCCATCTTATTTGTATTTTTTCATTTTTTTTACGTCGATCCTCCAATCTTGAATTTCAATCATTTCTTCTCCCAGGCGACTCGTAACTGACGGAAACCCGATAAAAAGAGAAATAATTGCAAGAAATTCGAACTCCCTTCGCGAAGTTTCATGAGAAATAAAAAAAAACATGGCGTTGATGTTTGCAACGTTGGAATCTAATGAAACATTTTGTCATTTTATTTCTTCCTTTCCAATTTCTTATTTTCATTATGATTCGTAATTATATTATGAATATTTTCGTACATAGCTAAATGAAAATCATAAAAATCGTTCCATTTTCCAACATCCATCCAGCGATACCTTTATCAATCAAAGTGCTTTTCTTTTTTCAAAACACGATGAGAAAACACCAATATTTTGATTCGGAAATCGCGAATATTTACTTTCAAAAAGTTTTAACAGAAAATCTTCTCATTTTAAATAAATCGATCAGCAAATATCTGTTTATGAATATCTACTGTTACAACTTATTAATTTTATAAAAATATTGCATAATTTACTTTTCATATTCGGAAAATTCGATTACTACATTTCACCCTTAATTTTTTTTCACCCCATTCGACGAAATATTTTCTGGATATGAAACCTATCAGGATTCAATTCGTAATGAAAGCTCGGTAAAGACGAGTAAACTAAAATGCCCATGATTTTCTATTCGATCTCTCGTTGTCATCGATGAGGTCACGCTAGTAGTCGAGGCTCTTGAATTGCACTTGAGAATCAGTGGAGATTCTGAGGGGTTGTTTCAGCCCTAATGCTGAACGTGACTCGGTATTATTCTTTTCACTTATCTGTGTGATTGGATAGCGAGAGAAGCACCGAGAAGACACTCGAGTTGCGACGAGGACGATCGTGGGTTTTTCGATTGATCGACTTGCTATTGCTGTCATAGATTCTCGTTAGCCGATACAACGAATCTGTCTATCCGGAATTCCCTCTCCATCAATCTCCATTGTCCTCACTTTCGCTGCGTGAACACTCGTATTTTCTGGATCAGGTCATGAACAAAGAACCCATATACGGGGCTTGTTAAAAATATAAAATAAAAAATATTTTTTAATTTCAAACTGTGCAATAGAAATATTTTTGCACTCGAAAATTCTCTGCGCAAGCGTCTTCATCAAATTTTCGATATCCAAAAGATTTTTTTTTTGCTTAAAAAATTAAAAGGATAATGAAATGGATTTTTTAAAAACGTTTCTTGATCGCTCATAAAAATCGAACATTTAAAATATATTTCTTTCTTCGAAACGTTTTTTCATTGCTCACGAAAATCAAAACAAAAAAACATACATTTTTTTTCGAAACATTTTGGATCGCTCAGAAAAATCAAACATTTAAAAAAATATTCTTTTATTCGAAACGTTTTTTGATTGCTTATGAAAATAAAAACACAACAAACATAGAATTATTTTTTAATCGTTTTTTAATAAGTAAAATCAAAACATTGAAAAAATACAGTTTTCATGTTTTCAAAAACTTTATCAATCGCTTAAAAGAATGAAAACGGTAGAAGAAAATAACAAAAATCGATTTTCTCGATTTTGTCTTTGATGAAGCCGTTTGAATATTTGCGTGTATAAACGATGAGTAAAGCGAGTAAAGCAGACGAGCGCTCTTGAGATGTATCGGGTATCGTTGGTGTACTATGAAACTGCGCTATTCCCATATCGGCTCCCAAGCGTGTATATCCGGTATGGTCACATGGTTCGATTTTCGAATATCGATGCACATCCTCACTGCCGATTTGTAGACCGCCTCCCCCCTCCTCATCCTCGCTCCCATTCCCTTTCTCGTTTCCCCTCGAGATCAGCCTCGAGGCATTTTGAATATTTGCCAATTGACCGGCTCAAACACTGCCATCGGTCCGCTATGGGTACTTCGCTCCGCATAGTCGCTCTTCTCATCTAAAATCGATTCATTAAGTCCACGTATGCACGTGTGGGCGTACGTGTGTGTATATGGGATATCCCGTGTTAATCCTTCGAAGCAAATGTTTCCCGAAGCATGCGATGTTCGATAGGAATCCCGATATGAACGCGCATTTCATGGGCTCGAAGTTTTTTTTTTCTTTTAAAATTATTATTTTCATTATTTTTATTAGTATATTTTATATTTTCCACAGTTTATTTCTATGGTGATATTTTTTAGAAAAACTACAAAATATCATCATAGAAATAAACTAATTTAAAAAATTTTTAAAAAGTTTCTATCGTGATATTTTTTAGTTTTTCTACGAACTATCACCATAGAATTTTTTGTTTATTTTAAAAAATTAGTTTATTTCTATGGTGATATTTTGTATTCCGGATATTTCATATTTAGATATTTGATATTTTCGTTATTTTCGATTTTATTTTGTTTTATAATCGAATTCTTTTAGAGTTTTTAACTAATTAATTCACTAATTTATTATTTATGAGAGGATGAATTCAACACAATCGCTTATGGGAAAAAAGCTTTTGCTGAATTATGGATTTATAAGCTTAAATTATCATCGTCTAGAGAAATCCTCACATTGCAAATCCTTCAGTTTTGCAAATAGTTAATGTAATAATGAATTCACATTTATAAACGTGAATTTTTTTCAATGATAATTTAATTTGATGATAATTCAAATTCAATGACACGGGCGGTTTGGGTGAGGTTTTGTCAGTGAGTGTACTAACGTTTGAAAAGTACCGAATAAAAAATCTAAAATATTTAAAAAAAAACGAAATTTCATTATGTTTTATCAGAGGAGAAAGATAATGGGATAAAGAGCGAAGCAGGCCTGGCGGAAGCAAGTGGAAACGAGGATAAAAGTTTACCAAATATATTTCAACTCGTCGAGGGATCTCGATGTTGCAAAGGCACTTCTCTCAGAGAGACAGCAATTAACGATCCGAGAAGGGATCGTTCCTTTCCTTTCGTCTTTCCCGAGAAAGACGAGGAAATGCGCAAACTCTTTACCACTGGTCGGGAATTACTTTTCGGATTTGCATAGTGGTGCATTAAAATTGATGATTCTTCATGCCGAGTTGTACCCTAAAGCTCCCTTGGAAAGAAAGAATTCCATTAAACTCAGAAAAGCAACTTCCTCGCCTATTTCAAACCATAAACATTTTTCTCCAACTTGCCGCTCCATGAGAACCGACAAACGTAATAGGAAGTCAAAAAATATTGTTACTATTTATTCAAGGTAATTGGAAATTCCGCGTATCTTGCTAGGGGAAAAAACTAGAATTATATTAGAGCCAATTTACCCGAAAACACGAGGAGCTCAGAAATCCACCATCTTCGAAAAAATCGGGTTTGAAACTTCTCTAGAAAAAAAATGAAGTACGAGAAGCTCGAAAATCCATCGTTTTGATAAAAATCAGGTTCGAAACTTCTTAAAAAAAAATGACTCGGGAGAAGCTCGAAAATCGCCCATTAAAAAAAAATCAGCATACCAATTTTTTTCAGGAAAAATTAAAATATGAAGAGCTCAAAAACCCCATATTTACGAAAAAATCAGTTTTCAAATTAGAAGAAAATAAAAAAATGAAATACGAAGAGCAACATATTTTAAATATATCGAAATATTTAATTAAAACAATTTTCAATGATTTTTAATAATTGTCAATTGTTTACATTTATATAGAAAATAATGTTTAATAATTGATAATCGTTGTAAATTAGTTACATTTATATAAAAAATAATTTTCAATAATTTTCAATGCTGGTAAATTAATTCCATTTATCATTTGAAGAAATATATAATGAAAATTATTTTTAGCGTTTAATGAAATGGGGGTGGAAATGTAAAAAAATAAACTGTTGACACACTTTTTCGAATGGGTTAAACTTTAAGACCAGCTTCAAACACATGTCGTGGGGTAGTTGTGTGCTACCACTTCGACGTTGTAACTACGAGGCTTCTTGAGACCTACCATGAAAGAGAGAGAGAGAGAGAGAGGAGTTTCCGATTACCACCTAATGCAGTCATCAACCACGTGCACCCGCGTAAGTCCGTTTCCTTTCTTAATCCTTCCACTCGCCCTTTCTAAACTCGCGGGTACTTCGAGTATGTACTGCGTGTAGCGAGAAATTTAACGCAGGATTCTACTCTGAGCACTCGCAAAAAAAACCTGTTTTTATGAATTTTGTACGAGGTTATAAGTAAAGATATTCATGCATTCATTGTTTGGGTTAATAAATACACTCTTGAGTACACAATACATTTGAATACGCTCAGCTTAATAAATACACTCTTGAAATTTTGCATTTTACATTTACAAAAGTTTTTAATTTTACAAATTTTAATTTTACAAAATTTTTTAATTTTACAAATTTTAATTTTACAAAATTTTTTAATTTTACAAATTTTAATTTTACAAAATCTTTTAATTTTACAAATTTTACATTTACAAAAATTGTATTATATATTTTATGCACTTTTGGCATATCCCGTAATATTCACGTTTGGCCCGATCAACGTAGGTAGGGGAGACCGAGGACAAAAGTAACGGTGGGTCGAAAATAACAAACGTTCTGTAGCCTTGTCCAATAGCCATAGCGACGCGTGGGGTCGTTGGTTGTCAGCTTATACTGCCACCCGCGCATGAGTTCAATCCCCGCGCCCACGTTAATTTGTTAATTAACTAATCACCAAGAAGTACATTTTTCTTGATGTTCCACTGGATACAAACTCGAATCTCAAGTTGAACTTAATTACGAAGCTTATTATTTTTGTACTATAACTTTGAATTAAATAATTTGATTTACTATTGTATTGTTCTTCATTTTATTTATAGAATTTGGCAGAACCAATATAGTGTCACTTTCTACCCACGCCTTGTTAATTTCGCCCTGATTATGGGGTCGAAAGTAACAAACTCCAATTTTTTTCTGCAGTTTTCTAACAATCAGGAACCGAAATATATTGGGTAAAATTATAAAGCACATGTTTAGACCATAAACGAAAGTTTAATATAGCTGGATTTATTTTATCACAAATGTTATAATTGACGAAAAATCGGGCATGGAGTACAAACTGTTACTTTTGTCCACGGTTTCCTCTACTAAACAAGCCGTGCAAATGGCTCGAAGGCTACGCGAGCTAGTTTGGCTTTTCGACCCAAAATTCTCGAACGTATATCGTGAGATAAGGTGTTATCATAAAAAAAAATCATTCGAATACAACGCCTCGATCAGTAACTAAATCTGCGCTGTTGTCGACATTTAAAAAAATGGCCTATCTAAAATAGATTAATTTTGAATTGTTAGGTTCAATCCATCAGTAGCAACCGACTGATCTAGAATTTTTAATATACATCTAAAAATAACTAATTGGCGGCGAAAACAAGAAGAAGAAAAAATTGCATGTTTTTTTTCGATGCTTTGTGATAAAAAAAGTAGTAAAAATCAAAATTTGTTGATAAATCTTGTTCAGTCGGCTGCAACGGGTGTACAGAGTATGTGGTTAAAATTTCATAACAGTCGGTTCAGTAGTTTCAGAAATTTGAGCACCAAACTGTGTAAAAAAATAGTTTTGGGAAAAACGCGATGGAACGTTTTTTGAAAATGAAAAATCACAAGATAATAAACTTACGCTTAATTAGCGATGCCTGAACCATTTCAAAGAAATATTCTTGAATATATTTGCTTTTGAAAAATCTAAGAAAAAATGTTATTTTTCGCGCGACTGTTTTTTTTTTCGAAAAACGAAAAGTTCAATCGCAGTTAATATTCGTCACTGACGAGTTCACTGCTACAAGCGACAACTAAATTGCAACATCACTATTCATCGTGAAATTAATTTTTTCCTGATTCAGGATGTGGTAAAAATTCTACGTTGAATTTTTATCAAATTTACCATTCATCGAAGAAAACTCGACATTTGCAGTCCTCTGTCCGTCCGTCCGTCCGTCTGTCACCAGGCTGTATCTCATGAACCGTGATAGTTAGAGAGTTGAAATTTTCACAGATGATGTATTTCTGTTGCGGCTATAACAACAAATAATAAAACCTAAATTAAATTTAAAATTAAGGGGGGCTCTCATACAAGAAACTTTGTTTTTTGGCCTTTGGTACGGAACCCTTCGTGCGCGAGTCCGACTCGCACTTGACCGGTTTTTCGGGAATGACCTCGATGAATTAAGGGAAATATCGCAAAGACTCTTGCTTGTTATAGAACATTTTTTAATACTCATTTTGGGCAAACTCAAATGATTTTGGGATAGATATAAAAAATTAAAAACAAAATTTTTTGGTCTCAATTTTTTTATAGTTCAGATTATCAATCTTTGTGACGCCTGAAATAATAAACTTTTATTACCTTTCGCTAAAAATATTGTGTCTATATTATTTAATAATGTATATTTGTTTCTTATTTATTGTTTTTGTTATTGTTTCATTTATTGTTCATGTAATGTATACAGGGTGTCCCAGCTAAGAATGGCATCCCTGAAATGGGAGGTAGGGGTTGAAATTCTAAGACGATTGATATAAGCATGTATGGGTCCCAGATCAATCCCTGAATTGTTATTAATTTTTTACGGTAGCCAATGAGACGCGCCCGGAGG
>JAPYZJ010004518.1:0-13475 GCA_030522765.1 Ophioninae sp. B BG-2022a | reverse complement strand
TAATTCTAAAAAAATTGTAAAAAATCATCAAAAATTGCAAAAATCGAAGAAAATTGGGATTATCTTGGTATAAAAAATGTTGTGGACCCGGATTGACGATGATTTTCATTTAATTTAATCTGCTTGATCTGATTCTGCAATAAATTTGGTCCATACTCCCCTCGAACATTCATAAAATTGCAAAGAATCGATAAAATAGCAGAAAATTGCTGCTGAAAAAATGGAAAAAAATTGTTTAAACACAATTAAATAAATTTCTTGTATCTTTTATTAACAAAACAAAACATTAAAATCTGAAAATGCAAAAATATGTAAAATCGATGATGTAATTCTGTTTATACGTCATTTTCATAGATTTTACAGTTTTTTTGTATTCTCAGATTTTTATGTTGTATTTTGTTAATAAAAAATATAATAAATTTATTTAATTGTGTTTAAACGATTTTTTTCCATTTTTTCAGCAGCAATTTTCTGCTATTTTATCAATTTTTCCATTTTATGAATGTTTGAGGGGACTATGGGCCAAATTTATTGCAGAATCAGATCAAGCAGATTAAATTACATAAAAATCTTCGTCAATCCGGGTCCACAAAATTTTTTATACCAAGATAATCCCAATTTTCTTCGATTTTTGCAATTTTTGATGAATTTTTACCATTTTTTTTTAATTAAAAAAGTTTATGATTAAAGTACGATCAAAATTAGTATTCAACAGACCAAAATACATAAAAATTATGCTTTCCTTAGAGCTCAACATTTTTTTTCTCGCCAAAACATCGAATTTTCACTATTTTTGGGGTTTTTTGCAGTTTACTCAAAATTGAAGGCTGGACGGCCTAAACTGACTTGAAATTCGTATTCAGCGGGTCGAAAAACATGCCCTTAGATAGGTGGCGCCCGGTGTACAGACAATTTTTTTTTGTGTGCCGGTGTTATTTTAATAATTCATTGTGGGTGTCGAGATTTTTTTTTTTTTTTTTAAGTTTATTTTTTCGAGAGCATCGTAAAAGTCCATTGGAGGCTACGTCAGAACTGCCTCGACGATTATTTAGAAATAATTCATTCTCATCCCGACCATGCCTTCTACTTTCGGGTTTTTTTAAGGGATTGATACGTCTAGATTTTTAATCACTTTGATAGAAGAAAATGAATGCAATTAAGCTAGAATAAGTGGCTGCAAACCACTTTTGTAGACATCGATACCCAACGATCATAACTTTTTTCTTTGTTTTCGTTACGAGCGCTGATTGACCACATTTATCCACTCGTAAATGAGAATAAATTCTATACCTAGTTTTTAATCGACGCGTGGCAAGGAAACTGACAATATATCGTAAAAACATTGTATCTTGGTTCATGATCGTGGAAAAGTCGATTTTTTTTTTTCTTGCGTTCTTCGCGATCCTCGAAGCGATCGAGTTATCGCTGTTTCATCAGAGAATTCTATGAAGTAATAGAACAAAAAAAAATCATATTTCCATTATTTTTAATATATTCGTAATAGCTAATGTAATTCGGAACGGACGTAACAAAATTCGCAACGCGGAAATTATTTTTAATGATCACCTCTTTTTTTTTTTTTATCGTTCCTGCATACAAACACTCGAATTTCTCACTATCGAGTTGCTGACAAATATGTTCTTTTTTTTGCATTTTTTTCACCGGAAGAATAAAGTTCATTCTCGATCCAAGGATCCCGCGAGATGTATTTAATTGCGGTGTCGTGGGGCGCGTTTTTTTCGCAAATCATATGCAATTCGAAAAGGATAAAAAAAATGATTCGAAAAGCTTGCGACATACTTGTAGTGATTAATTGATGACTCGAGGCAACGCCTTGTTGCGTACGATCCCAAAAATACGTCAGCCTTGCCACCGATGCAATGTAAACTCAAATCGCTGCGCGTATAAAAAAAAGTTCATCGGAAAGATCGTTTAGATGCACCGAGTTTTGAATGCGATCCAAAGAGTATCGCGACGAAATTGTGGTCGATCGAAAATCACTCGTTGTTGCGAAGTTAGTAAAATCGCTGTCTAGAAATAAACCCACGCGATCGCGACCGATAACGACCTGTTATCGGCCATTGAGTTTTATTTTTAAAACGATATATATATGCATGTACAGGACTTTTCGCTGTAAATGAATCGAAATACAAACCTCGCGGTTGTGTTGATTCAGCTTTCGAAAAGTTATCAAAAAAACACGCCTTAATTAATCACCTCAGTGTCATCGACAAACCCAAACAAACCTGAATGTCATCGATCGTTGGGAAAATTGAATTTTCACCAGCCCTGTGATCAACGTCTCATGGCATATATCTCATCAGAAACGTACGTTTGATTTCGTACTTCGATCAACAAAATTACCATGGAGTTTAAAAAAACATTATTTTCAACATTCAAAATTAACGAAAACCCAAAATCTCAGGAAAAACCATAATATATTTACTGAACACGTCGTCTGAGTAACGAGGATTTTTTAGTACAAGAAACGTCGTTGAACGCAGATGAGAAAACGGTTTTCAAAAATTTGTCATGTCATGTCGATTTTTACACGTTTCCAAGAGGAAGGTCCTTACAATGTTTTCACTCGGTTCGAAAAGACTTTCTTTTCGCGGTAAAAAATGTTGCATATTTAATTTACGTGAAACCAAAAAAAAAGAAAAAAAAACGGAGGAGAAAATGAGAATGTCATGAAATTTCTACGAAAAATAGCCCATAGCTTCGTGAAACTGTACGAGAAAAACTTTTGCATCATTTGCCTCACGCGATCGGAATAAATTCTAGTACGTCACAGACGTAAGATTTTTTTTCACGAAAATACAAATTATGCGCGTGCTCGCGGTAGCCTAATACCATGCGATTACGAACAGATGCTCGCTTATGCAAAGCCCGACTGATGATTCGATCATGCATCGACGTCCCGATTAACGCAGAGGATTGATTAGTCCCTCTTGTGACGTCTCGTCGCAAAGTATCGTTCCTTTTGTCGCAACAAAAAGAAACACGAAGCATCGATCAATCTTTGCTTCTCTATCGCAATATAAGCGCAGTGCATTATGACTGGCGAAAACAAAAACATTTTTTTTTTTCACTCCATTGAAATCGTATTGACCGAAAACAAGAAGAATTACGAAATTATAATCTTTTTGTACAAGTAGACGAACTCATCGAGACGATGTCTCTGATTTAGGGGTTAGAAAAATCATTATCCGAAAAAAAAAACAGTTGAAAACTTCATTTTTACTGTATTTTACTGTATTTTTATTGTATTACGTTTATTATTATTTATTTTGTATTTTTTTTATTTCGTACTTGTTCCTACAAAATTTATTTCGAAGGAAAGAGTAAGAGTAGAAATCATTTGATCTTGCTTATTCCGTTAAAATCATTTTCTTCTGTTCGTTAAAAAATTGATTTCGAAAAAATCAATAAAATAATTGTTCAAAAACTCTATTGTTTTTTTTTATACCTTTTTTTTCCTTTCTAAAGAATGACATTTTTGATCGTTAAAGAAAAGCACCAACCTCTGCGTACTATAAATTTTTTGGTTCACCGAGAGAAACCATCAAGCTGTACTTCTATCAAACCTACCAATGCTCGATGGCCCAAAACTCGTTTTTTTTTTTTTTTTTTTTCAAAAAAAAAATCGTAAAGGTCTATGAGAAACCTGGATTCGATAATTTGTGAGGTTAAGTCTAACCAATTTAATTCGAAGATTGTGGGCTATCAATATGTTCGCCTTGAGGTATAGAAATTTCTTTAATTTTTCGTTTACGAAAAACCAGACTGGGATTGAAATGGTCGTACGTGACGAACGTGGGGATATCTGTATTGATAAACGACGGATATAGGGATCGATATGCGCGAAGGCGTTAAAAATAAAGTACCGGATAAACGATGGAGGCAAACACGTTTAAAGTTCCAGCGACGGAGTGGCTGATAGACCAAGTGGGAGCAAACGCACGACCAAGGTCGTTCGTTGTATAGCGACGAATAAGCTAACCCGTCCGAGACTCGAAACATCGCCAGCAATAACAACCACGAAAGGCCCTAATGCCCGATGCCCATAACTCCTTGGAACCCCTCAAAGGTCTTCTTTGGTTGTTTTTCAGCTCGTCTTTATCATAGACCAGACGTTCCATTCGGAGACAAATAATACATTAATCGAGAAGGGTAACAATCGAAGTTGGAATTCCAACATTTTTTTAATTTCTTGACACAGGGTCGATCGTTCACGAGACAGAACGACGAGACTAGAAAAGATCAAATTTGCTTCGTTCGGATACAACGAAAATATTACTTCTTTGAAGATTTTTCAACATTTTTGGGAGATTTGAGCGAATTCGACGATTTTCCAGTTACGGAACAATTCTCGTTTTTTTTTGCAATTTAGTTAGCGATCTATGGTAAATATAGAATAATTGGATAATAATGAAAATAAGAAATTGACTATTAAATTCTTTGTAGTCCGACCATGCAGACTTATAACTCATAACTGAGACTAGATAATGTCGAAAGTGTGATCGAAACTTGAGAAATCGATTATCGAAAAAAGTGTTTTTAGGAAAAATCGATTTGTTCCTTTAAAATACTTTGGTTCGAATTAAGCGACTAAAAGAAAGATAAAGTGATTGCTGCAACGATTTATCGTACGAACACGATCATTTGATGTATATTTATCGGCCAATATCGTATCTAGATGCCATACCTGAAAGGGTTATAGTCCTTATTGAATCATCGATTGTATAGCCGCAATTAAAATGAATTAATAATTTGGTCACAAACAAGCGAAAACATAAATATTAAATCAAACCCATGAGAATCGTTTTTCCACAAAATGATAATCGATCACTTGTCTCGCATCATCCCAGATCAGTTGCAATGATTGTATTTTGATGTTGCGTCATAAAGCAATCGAAAATCGATCGATCGATCATCGAAAGTATCGAAAAGGTATAATAATCGATAATACAAGGCAATTAATGAAGACTTTTGGTTGATCGAAAAACATCGAAGAAATTCGTGCACGTGAGTAAAAAAAAGAGGGTCCGTGAAGGCCCAACTTGACCCTCACAGAATGAGAGTACTGGAAAGGGAAAATCGGTCGGGAGAAACAGGTTTTTCGAACGCAGAGAGAAGCTGGTTCTCGATGCGAAAGTACGTCAGCAAAATCGCAGAATAATACCTTTGTTTTATCGATTTGCTCGTTTTAATTTCCGCTTTTTGCCATACGAGACAGAAGGCACTTCAACCAAACGACAATCGGTCATTAAAAGATTTTCTCGGAGACACGAGAGTCAAAGAAATCAATTTATGTGTACACGGGGCATTTCGTGTTGTGCGGCACCCGATTAATGACCCCCCTCGACAGATATGATTTGCGATCGATGACCTCAATAACGGAAATTGAAAAAAAGGACGTCCCAAGCCTGGGACCCGACATTTATCGCGCCTCAAATTACGAGATCAATGAATCCCATTTTTACAACTCCCATTAAATCGTTTTTTTAAAAAAGCCTCATAGTGATAACATTTGACAAAGACACAAAAAAACGTCCAATGACCGCGAAATCTGTATAAAAAACGCTTAAAAAAAATACAATATCATTGTACCCTAAAAAATGATCGTATATTAAAAAACATAAATCACTTCAAAAGTTGTATCTTGAAAAGGGATAAAAATATCCCTGCAAATCCTCGGCCATTACCGTTTGTTGTTTATTTCACCAAACATGAAACTATCACCACGCGTAAACGCTCGCAAAAACTGCAGCCTACGTTCCAACCCACCGAGTATTTTTCGTTTTTTCACGTTTCGCTATTTTTTCGATTGGAACGTGGCAAGATTTCGTGAACGGTGCTCATCGATTCAGAATCCATTTGGTTCCTAATGAGGATTCCCTAAACGATTCCCTATGTCATTACGAAAACTAGAGGTTCGGGTCCATTTTTTGGGACTTGCCGAAAAATATTTGTACAACTTTACGAAACACCATTTTTCTTAAAATAACGTTATACCTATTTATAGCTACAACAGATATTTCCCCTCCTTTTGCTTCCCCCCTTGTCCCTTTGCCGCCCCGTCGAACTCACGACACCACTCCCAGTTATCGTCAATTTTTCGGAACTACTCTCGAAAATGGTGGCAAGATTTTTTTAATTATCAAGAAAAAATTATAAAATTACGTTTTTTTTTAAATAAAATTATCTCCAGAACGCGATGGTTCCCGGTACATCGATAAATACATAATTTAACGAGCTTCTGCGCCGAAATATCGTCGAATCAAAGAAGAAACAAATAAAATGTAATCAAGTGTGCGCCCCTAATGAGAACAATTAGCCCGCTGGGTTGATTGGTTAAGGTCGGAACAACGCGAGCGATTAAAAAGAAACAATATTACGGAGAAATCTTGGAAACGAGGAAAAAATGGAAATCGTCCAATGCCCTGCGTTCCTGCGAGGATCGCGAGATCAAAGTCCTTCTGACGATGTCATACACCGAGAGGACTTTTTACGGGCACACTTGGCTGGGCTACGCGATCCATAGAGTTTTATAGGAGGTTTATGATTGCGAGCCGACGAGAGTGAAGAATCGAGGCAACGAAATCCTGAGGAGAAGAAAGGTGCGGAAGAAAAAACGAAGATGAACCACTTCTCAATGAAAAGTTGAAAAAACCAAAAAAGGGAACAGTTCCTGAGACCTTTAAAATCGACGATTTTATTATCTAAATGTGATAAACGACAAAACCCTGATAATTTGTTCTCACCGAAATAATCTCGGTAGAACTATTAAATAATTAGTTCTAGCTCGAAATATTCAAATCTAACACTTTGAATTTGAATATTTCGAGTTATAATATGTTTAACACAGAAATCATGGTTTTCAAAAAGATTGGCTACAATCGTATATCCAATACAAAGGGCCACACTCCGTTTTTCTAATATCCAATATTAAGGAACTATTTACGTACCAAATAAAACGAAACGTTTATCGTTTCAACTTTGTAATTGTTATCAAACGATCAGTCTTTGTGAGTTTATTGTCAAACAGGCAGAAACATTTTGGCACAAATTAAAAAAAAATTCACTCGCGAAACTACCTCGATTAAAGTAGGTGTCTAGTCTAGAGGGCGAAAAAAGCGGAAAGTTTTCAAAAAAAATTTTCTCGAATTCTTTGCAAGATATAACAATAAATTTTTATCCATAGCATCGGGTAAATCGTATACAGTAAGAATATTTTTTAATTTTGTCCGGCATTTTATAAAAATATTCGTAGAGGGCACCAAAGTCGAAGCTGCAAAAAAAGAAATGTTCCTATGGCGGCCATTTACATGGCCGAATACGAACGGTAATTTTTTCGTACGTATTACTATTTTTGCGAACATTCTATTTTTAATAAGTAAAAATTCTTAAAATTAAATTAAATGCTTTAAATAAACGAGCAAAGACAATTAATTATTATTGGGGATCTTTATTTATGCAGACTCTATTATTTATTACTACTTATAAAGATAACTAGTAATAAATGAATAAATAGTTCGCAAACAATGATAAAGAATTTAAATCAGTTGGACGGCTTCGATCATAATAATGTTTAACAGTTGTCTCATGTTTGTTGGTAGACAATGAAAAATATCGTGAGTCGACTTCTTACGCCTCTAGATTAGTGTATAAACTCAAAATCGAATCTCGCTGCGGAAAATCGAGATAATCGAACATACGATATCAAACGACAATCGCATATATGATGGTTCTCCACTATCTCATATCTCACGGTGAGATGGACTCAAAGCTTCGCAAATCTAAGGGTCAACGTCGGCATCGATAAATGTTCGAGCCCGTAATGGCCACCGAAAGGAAGAAGTTGAAAACGACCAATAACCCGTTCGGGCGTAACATTCACCCGAGATTTCTTCCAAATTTATTCGAGGAGAGGTTTAAAAATAGAATTCAGTCGCGAAGCTTTTTTTTTTATTCATTCTAGGGCGTTCGAGAAACCTCATCGACTAAAACTGTCCGTTGCGTGAAGAATCCCATTAGAGATCCTCGACAGCGGATTCATTCGCATTTTCATATATTTTCTTCGTTATTTTTGGTATTTGAAGATCGGCATATTTCCGTCATTGTTGCTGGAATTTTAGGTTAAATTGACACCGAAATTTTTTCGGTTCGATGAACGTTTTTGCGTTTTTCGTGATTCCATAGGGAAACTCGAAGGAGAAAGACAAATAGCAATAAGTTTGAATATAAAACGACTTATACGTTTAAATCTCGATAGATTTACGTATTTCCAAATATAATCAAACTAAATAAAATAATAATTTTTGCTAAAAAAAATGTAATATCTTTAAATATAAATCGATTATAACATTTCTTTAAGCTAATGTATATTCATCAATGGTCCTATTGAAAATAAATCAAACTTTTCAATTACTATGAAATATGCATTTTTTAAATGAAATTATAATTGTACAAAGATACCTCGTGATCTCAAGGAACAAACTTTTTTTTTTCGTTCAGTAAAAGTATAAACCTACCCATCTGGGAATTCTACTTGATTTTTTAGTGACAATTCAACCGCCGAAGAGAAAAGGGATTTGCGATAATTTATGAAGTTACGTGTGATTAAAAATTAAAATTACGTCGATGTTTTTTCTCACACTTTTCCATTATTTGATAATTCAATGTTTCAGTTGAATTTAAACGATCGTATAACAGGCAATGTACGATCTTAATGAGATCTGCACTTCCACCGAGACCGGTTTCTTAAATCGACGAAAATCGAATACGCGATCGTTGATGTTACGGAATGATGTTGAGAAAAACAAAACAGCAAGTCACACGGTGGAATTTTATGCGGGCATTTTCCGTTACGTCGAAGTCTCGGATAAATAAATCTCGTCGTCTATAAACCTATCTTTTTTCCTCTCGTTTTACGATTACTCGTTCTCAGTGAGGGCGTATCTCCCTGACAGTTCCATCATTAAACTTGAAAAGAACTGTATGAGAAAAACGTCATATTCACGAAAAGGAAAAGGAATTGAGATTGAAAAAAAACGGTAATTGGTGACGCGAAGAAGTTTTTAAATATAGTGCGCTCAGCGACGATGACGTCGGCATGAGTTTTTTTTTTAATCCTCCGTCAAATATAAACGAGTTCGTCGTGTACATAATTTATCGATGCCACAAATATTCCGCACAATCATCGTCGTAACGGCCGAAGAATTACAACGTTCTTGCGAAAACGGCGAAATACGAATTCGAGGTTATCGATACCGAACGCCAAAAATATGGAGTTGAAAAAGCATCAAAACTTTGTTCAAATTCTTTACTTTCATTACTGTTCAAATTCTTTTTTCGTTGCAAACCACTTAATAAGAACCCTAAGAAATAATCGCATGATTTTCGATTATCAAATCTGTGAAAAGTGATTTGAAAATAACTAATCATTTTACTTGAATTTTAGTGTAATGCAAAAATGAATCGATATCAAATTAATTCGAAGAACCAAAAGGACAAGTCTTTATTATGGATATCCTTTAATCATTAATTATCGCTCATTTAGGTATATAAACCTAAACTTGGAAGAAAAATGTACGACAATAAAAATGAATATCAATAAATTACATTTTTTTAAACTGAATTTTCGTTGCATGTCAAAAATACAAAATTCAATATCCGCCTTCTATATTTCAATGAATGACCAATAATTAAAGCGTGATCCAATCAACAGAACCAATTCGACTTCTGGTCATTCTTACACTTCAATAATTGGGGTTTTGTTTGGGCTTCCCGTTTGATTGCCACTGCATTCAATCAATTTAATTCCCACATATCTTTACATCCCAGTCATTTAATTGGATTTTCTATTGGAATTCCATTTCATTGAATCGACTTAATTTTCATTTATCATTCCATTCCAATCATTTGTTTGAGTTCGGCCGGCTTTTCTACACAATTGAATCGATCAATTCAATTTGATACGGCCAATGATTTGTTTGGGTTTGATTAGTTTTTCCATTTCATAAAAACCCCAACTTATCTCTACATCCCAATCATTCGTTTCCTTCAATTTTTCAATTAGAGTTTCCCTTCGTTAAATCCATTTGATTTGAACTCATGTTTGTTTCGAAATCGTTCGTAAACTGAAGAAATAACGAAAAAGGTTAAACGAACTAACGGAATAATGAAAAAGAATCGAACGATGAATCAAAGTAATAAACACGTTCCGCAAAACGATAAAGTTTTGGAGCTCGTGGAGCTCACTACCTCGTACACATCCGCGAGGAATTTTTGCGAAAGTTTCGAACGCTCAGGTGAAGCTAAGAGAAAGAGAAATAAAAGATATAAGAAGGGAAAAGGCAAACGTAAGCCCCAGATGGGAAGTTTTTTTGATCGGGATTGGACACAGAGATTCAGGTGCAACAAACGTCTACCTCCACCTTGACGACCCGGTTTATCCACCGGTCGTAGTTGCTGAAATAAGGGGAGGGGAGGATGACAAGAGAGCACGTTGCCCGGTGCTTGGTTACTTCTCTCGCGACCTCCACCTCCACCATTACCATCGCCCGAAGGGTGGGAGCACCGAGTAGGCTCTAAGAGTTATTTTCAAAGTCGTCCTATCGTTCTCATCACTATTGCACGGTATCGCACCACGCGAGGAGCCCACACCTCTCGTTATATCGCGATACTCTATTTCAACGAAAACTTGGATTCTCTTTTCAAATTTCGATTCCTCGCCTACGAACTCGATCACTCGAAAATATCGATCGAACAATAACGCGAGAAGCCAACTTTGGCAACCGACAAATTTCGATCGATTCGAGAAGGGATTTTCGGAAAACTTCGAAGGGAAGCGGAAAAAAAAAAAAAACAAAAACGTTCGAGGGTCGTTTCTCCGAGCCGCGAATCTGGTGAGCCCCGCTAGAGCCCTCAACAAGGGGGCTGATACATTTTTCAACACTCTTCTGGTGCGCGAAAGACTGACATTTTTTCATCGACCCGACTCTCTCGAGACGAGTCATCATTTTTTTTTTTTTTTTTAATTTGTACATATACATTTATTCACGTATATACATATTTATATTTTATTTATTTATGTACATAAATACGTGTGTATACGCGTAAATGCAAAAGCGATCTGGTGTCGAAAGTGAAGCTTTGAAACAAGAGACGGTTCGAGAAGGATAGAGACTTCGACGCGTGGTCGGAAAGGAAGCACGTGCTCGCCTCTCGCGGATCGTACGAACTCGTTGACTTTTCTCGTGGCTCTTAACGCGAAAAAGTTGATCGAGTGAATTTCCGTCGTGTTTCCAAAACGAAAAGAACGTTCTTTTTCTTTTTTTTTTTTTTTTTGTTACTCTTCTCGACAAATTCGATATTCTTGGCAATCGCGACGATTCGGTGAAGAATAAATTCGTGATTGCCTTGTATTTGTTTTTGTTTTTTTCTCGAAAGTGAAGTGCTGGTGAGAAGGAAGATAGTTGATACTGTTATTGAGGAGAAAGGAACTATCGAAATATGAAGGACCTCGTATCGATTTGGAGTCGATTCGCCGGGCGCAATTACGCCGCGGTAAATACAAATAATAACAATGCTACGAGCGGTGGTCACGACAACGAAATCGAAGATATCGCCGAAACTAACCTGAGAGATCCGCGAAAAAACTTCAGGAGAAAATCGTCGATCGTTGTCAATCAATTTTTCAATGCCGCTCTGCCGATACATCGGGATGGGAGACGACGTTGGCCCAAATGTAAGTTCACGAAATTCTCGTTCGATCTGTGGCAAAGGGAAAATATATCGGATACTTTTCATTGAAATTGAAAAGAAGAAAAATGGAAACATTTCCGAAACATTTTAAATTTGACATTTTCATGTTTTATGACACGTGATAAACGACAAAACCCTGGTGATTAGTTTACACGTTACATTCTAATATTTTTAATTATATTATGTTATACATAAAAAAAATAACAAAAAGTCCGGTTTTTTAAAAGGTTGGCTAAAATCGTATATGCGATGTAAAGGCCCAAACTCCGTTTTTCTTATACCCGATATTAGACGGCTATTTATGTGTAAAATAAATCGAAAGGTTTATAGCTTCAACTGTGTAATTTTTATTAAACGATCAGTCTTTGTGATTTTATCTTTATTCGGGTAAGAAAATTTGGCGAAAACTTTACAAAATTTCACTAGTCAAACTTTCTCAATTAGGCATCCGATGTTAAGATTTGACATGGCCAAATGTGAACGGTAACATTTTCGTACATATTGCTATTTTTGCGAACATTATATATTTATAGGGTAAAATAAAACCTGTGAGTAAATAAGCAAACATAATTTATCATTTTTACTCATCTTTATTTATTTATTTCCTTAATATTCATTTCTGAAAAGACAGATGATCGTTATTGCGTAAATAAGTGAATAGTTCATGAAAAAAATAACAGACAAACATATAAATGATTTGAACTTACGTCAATGAAAAAAGTACTTTTGAACACGAGAAATACGTTATCGCGTTATGAAATAAAAAATACTGCTATAAAAAATCTCGAAACAATCAACCATCAAATATTAGGTATACAACTGTTCGGTATTCTTCTTCCCTCATATTCGTATTACTAAATTTGGTAGGTGGCGAGAAAATCACAAGGATATGTAAATACCGTCTCGACAGATCTATGCAAGATTTTCAACGATTCCAACGTAATCGCGGCGTTACGTTGAAACACAGTACCTCAAATTGCTCAATCGATTTTACGACGAAATTTAACATACATGCCATGTAAAATTGGAATATTTCGACGATTGGGAAATTTTCGAACGGTTTACAACGTGGGAGTATCGAGAGACAAAAAAAATAGTGTTTCGTATCGAAAATAAAAATCGGTGCGGACACCGGTCGTTCTTCAAAGGGCGTAAAATCAATTTCGAAAAAATATTTTCTCTTTCCAAAAAGGGCCAGGGGATACGTGGGTGCTGTGAGGAAAATAGGTGCGTCAAATGTCGTTTTTTCACATAAATTCGTTCTCAACCAACTTTGCGGACTGTTGCACAAGCGTTTTGAAATATCACGCATAAATGAGAAGAAGAATGAAGCGGTGAAAGGAAATGACGCCGGAAAAGCTAGTAAGAATTATTGGAACGAGTTTTTTTCATAAATAATTATTCAATTATGAATATGCGAATATACAGGGTTTTCCCAGCTAAGAATGTCATCCCTGAAATGGGGGGTAGCGGGTGAAATTCTAAGACGATTTATATAAGCATGTATGGGTCCCGGATCAACCCCTGAATTGTTATTAATTTTTTACGGCTGCCAATCGGACGCACCCGAGCCGGAGAGTCCGCATGGTGGGGGTACCGCCCAGCGGGCGCGTCCGATTGGCTACCGTAAAAAATTAATAACAATTCAGGGGTTGATCTGGGACCCATACATGCTTATATCAATCGTCTTAGAATTTCACCCC
>JAPYZJ010004517.1:0-13476 GCA_030522765.1 Ophioninae sp. B BG-2022a | reverse complement strand
CGTCTATCGATTTGACATTGTCTGGTCCAATTTCATGAAATTCTGAAAAGCCGTTTAGGAAATCCATGGGAAACTATCACTCTGATCTGCGGACGAGGGCGAGAGGGTGTGCGGCTCCCTCTTAAGGCAGGAAGACCATTTACAAGCTCGAAAATTATAAGTTTCTTGGGTCGTTCTTCTTTTTAACCTACAATAAAACGACGTTTTTCTGTTTTTTTTTGGTTTTTGAGCTACACATAATTGTGACTTCTGTAGGATTAGAAGAAAAAGTTGCATCTGTGTTTTCATTAGGACTAATTAAAGTTTCCTTTCCGGCTAATGAAAATTCTTTTTTAACGTCGGTTTTTTAAAAAATAGTGTGACAGAGTGGCCTTTTTCTGTGGAGACCACATTTCGGTTTACCACTCTGTTACGGCATTCTACGGAAAACAAACGTATAAAATATGCTGGTTAGAGAAAATGAAAAATTACATAATACTAATAGATAAGAAAATATGGCGTTTATTCGAAACGAATTAAAAAAACCGTAAATATCAATACTCCAACGAGATGCCATAATAAGACGAAGGACAGACTAATGTACGTTAAAAAGAACGCTCCCCTTATGATTTTTTTTGTCAAGGAAGGAATACACATAGAAATTTGGATCTTTAAATATGTTTTGTTTCATATCTTAACTGTTCGAAAAAAATATATACACCTTTTTTCATGCAAATTGCTCATCGTCTACATTAATGTTTAGAAGACGATTTCAAAAAAATTGCCGCACTGCTGGAGTCCTCCCTCACGCTGTAATTATCGGGGAAAAAAAATCAAAATGATTCTTAAAGGCAATACCCATATGCTGTTGGTGAACCAGGATTTCTGAAATATGTGCAAAATTCACCAAATGGCAGCTTAGCAAAGTCAATTTTGTGATTGTTCATGAAATTTTTTCTATTTGAATGCAAAAGTAGGTTTTATTTTAAGGAATCAAAATAATCTTGAGGTTCACTAACTGCTGACGTAACGAAGACGTGTGACAAATTGCATCGAAATCGGTGGAATAGTTTCGGTGTAATCACTCCAGCAGTTGGGAAAAACATAGTTTTGAGATAAACGCGGCTAAAGTTGCATAGCTCTGTTTACTTTGCACGAACGCTCTTAGCGTCTTTTTGTGATAACTCCAACAATTCTTGGAATTTCGCTGTGAAAATTCAACACAATATTCATAAAAAATTGAACTATCATTTTACGAAGCAAAAAATCGATTTTTTCAAATTTGTAAATGGTCTTCCTGCCTCAAAGTGTTACAAAACGGTCGGTGTGGCGTGAAATATCAATAATTAAGATGTTAAACCTGATATCATAGCAAAGAACTCGTAAGATAATAAACTCGACTTGATTCGATAATCAAAACTCAAGATTGATCCAAGATACAAGACAGTGGTAAAAACCTCATAAAACTGGAGGTGTAATACCGTAATTCTTCAAAACTATGATAAAACGACGGAAAGCTCACCCAAATCATCCAAGAAGTTAACATCAATGCCAATGTCGGAGAGTGTCTTGAGTTGATCCATATCAACCTTGATCCTTTCCTCGTTCGAGTTTCTGTTGCCTTCCATAGCAGGTTTTTCAAGGAGATGTTTTATTTTATCCTCCTCCTCTTTGAGCCGTCTCTTTTCCTCCAGCAATTTTTTCGTTTTCCTGTGGTCGCCACCCGTGAGTATATCCAAGAGATCGTCGACCATAGTCAAAGTGTAGTCGCAGTCTTTGGCAAAGTCGAGTATCGATTCAGCATACTGCACGGCTGTTTCGTCGCCATAAGTCGCGTACACGTGATCGCTCTCTTCCTTGGTGAGATTGGCAAAAGTCGAGTCGTAGCTGGGAGCGTATGAGCCGAAAGCTCCGTAGTACAGGGGTTTCACGGGTTTGGACATGTTGCGACGATCCTCGCGAAAACCGGCCAAAGCGCCAGTACCGTGGCTCAACTTGCCGATCAATTGTCCAAGAGATACCGGGCGCTGATTAGTCCCTGGAATAACACCATCACCGGGGACTATTATTTGGAGGCTGGTAGTGCCGTCCTTCTTCTGTCGTAAAAATCCCATTTTGGTGTTGATCCTTTTGAGGCATAATTTTTCGGAAGCGGCTTTCGCTGCGCTTCTCGCCTGTTGAAGTATCTCCTCGGGTGTTAGATCGTCCGGGACAGCTTCGAATTTGCCTAAGCTCGCCAGCCTCATTTTTCTCTGGTTTTCCTTTCTAAGTTCTTCGGCTTCCTCGTTGCGTTCCTCCTGTTCGCGCTCTTTCTCGATTTGTTCCTCGGTAACGAGTAGATCCGGATTGTCCGGATCTTCGACTCCAAGTTCAAAGCCGAGTTCCTCTCTCGATATATCGTGCATGTAAGTCAGCACAGGCCTAAGCTGTCGCAACTTTTCGGGCGTCACCATCTTAAGGCCCACGTGAAGCAGTTTCTTCGCGGCCTTGTAGTATATGGTATCCTGGTGATTGTAAGTTTGAGCGTTGTTACACATCAGCCGGAAGTCATCAACGAACTCCTGAAGATTACGATAGGCGTTCTCGTCGATTTTTTGCTTGATAGTACTGAAGTCCATGGGACTGGTGATAATGGAGGAATAGCCGGGTGCTATGCTGTCGGTGACGGGCCAAGCGAAGAATTGTTGGGGATCCCGCTTCTCCATGGAACGGAGGAGGTGCTCCAGTAAACGCTGAAGCGGTGTACGTTCCGCTATTTTCCGAAGAACGCACGTCCTTGGTTCGCGATGAGGGGAGAGGGAACTCGCGCTCGACGGAGTTACCATACCGGTCCTCTGCTGTTGCTGCTGCTGTTGTTGATGCTGCTGGTGTTGCGGTTGTTGCTGCTGCATTTGCTGCTGTTGATGCGACGGTTGCGGCGATTGTTGTTGCTGAATCTGTTGTTGCTGTTGCTGCTGTTGATTATCCAACGCGGCTGGCGCCACCGGCGGCATCAGCTGCTGATTCGCTATTTTCTTCGGTACCTCGAGGTTACACTCATCCGCGTCGCCGACCGACTCCTGACTCGACTCCTCTCTTCGTCTCTTCTTGTCCTTGTGATGATGCTTGTGTCTCTTGTCTTTCTTCTTTTTTTTCTTCTTTAACTTCTTGTGGCCCATGTACCTGTCGTACTCGGATTCACCCTGCGTCACGGAATAATTACAGCCCAGCTGCTGTTGATAGTGCTGGGACAACATTGTCGTTTGGCTCGGTGATTCCCCACCGTACTCCGGTGTCCCACTGCTACCCCCGACCTTCAGTATCAACTTTAATCCCGGTGGCTTCTCACCCGTCGGACAATTAGCCTCTGGTGAAACAGAAAATTTCAGTTTTTTCTCTCTCTCTCTCTCTCCCTCTCTCCTGCCACTTTCACGTTTTATTAAATTTTCTCCCACTCGACCGACCACTCACGGCGCAAGCTCTAAAACTACCCGGGATCCTTCTTGGAACAACTTGGAATTGGGAACTAGCGGTGAACTAAGGTCTTATCATGGCAGGCTCTTTATTGACGTCATAGTCGAGAGAATTTGGATGCTTTAATTTCAAGAGGCTACCATCGCGTCTTCATGGCCAAAACTGCCGGGTTTGAACCAATTCTCTTTCTCTTACCAATTCGTACAATTTTAACCACCAGAAATAAATGCACAAAAAGATTGCAATTTAACAGATTTCCAATCTGCATATTCCCATATAATTCTTTCATACGAAGCAATGTTTCCATAATACGAATTCGTTCGAGTTTTCGTTTTTCAGACTTTTATATGGTCTTTTTACATTATTTTTACCAAATCACCAAGAACTGAGCTAAGTTCGTTTCTTTTTCTTTACTACTTTTAGAACTAGACAATTGTTCAGGTTTCCTGTAGCCGTCAGGTCGGCCTTAAAAAACACCAATGTATAAAGATTTCTTGAAGGCTATGCAAGATCCAAAGATCCTGTTAGCAATTAGGCCAGGTCCCACAAAACGTAACCGCGTTCGGTCGAGTTTGGTGCTCTATGGATGGTTTTTATTGGTATATTCGCTCTTCAGGGGTTATATCTAGTTGTTTGGGTTGAGCAATGCTTTTTTGCATTTTCGATATTTCTTTTCGGATGTGCCGTTTCAGAAATAACACGCGGACTGCGAGTAATAATTAAACGTGACTTTTTTGACATCATATCGTCAAAGATGCTAACAACGGCCGTATTTCTTCCAGTAGTAATTTTTTTCATTAAAAAATAGATATTAATCCCGCAAAGTATGTAGTAATCGATCTATACAGTACATTTTGATAAAATGGTGGTAACCCGTCGAGAAATAAAATCCTGAAAATTCTTTCATTTTTCCGAGCACAAATAGATGCACCCCTTTAACAATTCGAAAATCAAATCGGTCAACCGAGTTGTCGAACAAGGTCTAAAATCTGCTCAGGAATTTCGAATCTTTAATTTAGTTAGCGAATGAACAGAAACTCTTTTGTTATCAGCTACAAATATCTAATTACACAAAATAAATTGTTGTATTCATATTTGATACTTTTACTTTGAACTTTTATCATTTTCGAGATATGATTTATCATTCTAATGGAAAAACCAATGAAAACTCTCGATGTATTCGTACACAGCAAGAACCTTTTAGTACAATTTATCTTGGGAAGGGAAATAACTCTCGTAAAGGATGAATTTTCTCTCCACTTAGCATAGTTTTTGATGTTTGCGGAAAAAACTTGATAATAGCTCATATCACAGATGATATTAGATAAACATCGTGACTATTAAAAATGTGGACAAAAATGCAGCTGAAATGCAGCTGAATAACTGGTTTCCAATGTACCCTCGAAGACACAAAAAGTGGTTCGGACCGCATTTACTGATTGTTTTTATTTGTCCCGTGACTGGGATGGAAAAAGTCAATTTCGAGCAGCCATTTGGATAAAAATGGAAATTCCGTAGGCATCAACATTCAGGTATTTCTACGTAGCAACAGCAAGCGGTTCTATTACTACCAGAGGCGAGGACTGGGGATGATACGTGAATACCGTTTCGTGCAACATGCAGAGGATGTTTTTTTTTCTTTCTTTTTTTCTCACTGCATGAACACGGATTTGTTCTTTTTTCACGGCCGTCGGTTGTGAGGAGAAGAATAATGTAAATGAAAATAAAATGACATAGCGAAATCATAAACCACAGAACTCTTGATGTTGCAGAAACGAAGAGAATGGTTGGAGAGTCGAAGATCAGGCGTTCAAACGTCAAAGAACTCTTTAATAAACCAATCGATTGCTTATGTTTTCTATTTTCTCATACTTTTCTTTTTTTTTAAGTCCACTTGACACTTCGATGAACAATTATGGCTTCCGTTTGCACCAATGCCAACCGAAAAAATTCAGCAAATATTCCCAATCGAAATTGACTTCGATTGAACCGTCTGCTTCGAAGAGAAGAAAAAAGTCGCATAACATCGGCAAGCTTTTTCTTCTTGTTCGATACGCCCTTCACCGAACAATTTTTAAATGATCCTTGACTGTTAGCCGAATTAATTTTCGACTCCTCGACAAGCTCAAAGAGCCTTGTAACGTCATTGACTCAATGCACGTCCAAAGACTTGCAACCGTGAATTTATTTCGGTGTCGAGGTGTTTCTATTTATTTTTTATTTTTTTTTTTTTTGCAAATGAATGCCGAATTTTATCGTCTCGTCCAACCGAACAAAGAGGCGCCAAGAATCCTCGAGTTATAAAAAAGAGCGAAGAAACGTAACAAGCGAGAAAAGAAAAGCGTTCGATGAGAATATGATAGCGGCAATATATATATACATATATACACCCGCCTACATATATGAATATATATATACATGGATATATGCGTATATATATTTCGAGCTGGCTTCGTAGTACGATAAGCTGACCTTGTCTTCACTTTCAACGAACTGGAAGCGAGTAGTTGGCAGTAGAAAGATATGATTTTCAACAGAAATTCGCGAAACGTCCTTTTCGAAAACAAATAACAATTTTCACGATTCATTCTCCATATTAATTTTGGGCCAGTTCTGTTTTGTTTTTTTTTTTTCTTTTTTTCGTAACCCCACGGTGATCGATTGGACAATTTTTGAAAATCAATCATCATCGATGGCAATATACTAAAGCGAAGCGAATGCGCACTCAAGGAAGCCCCAAAGCTCGAAACGCGATCGTAACGCGATTGATTCATAATTTAAGGGGAAAAAAAGTGTGCTTTGGGACATCTTTGAGCGCACTGGAGAGCTCAGGATTAATACGTTCAAAGAATACTTTTGAAAAATATATTAATAATAAAAAGAACTCGAGAATTTGTGGCTTCGCGGTCGTTGCTCGACATACGAACGTTCGTAAAACGAAAGAATGTTAAAAACGAAAAATTGATAATGACCAACAAAAAGGGAATCGTTCTCACGGGTTTTGCGGGCTTGGGTCGGAGAGCAACGAGGGCAGGGGCGGGGGTCATAAACGAGAATATTTTTCTTATAGCACAGCTAGCTTTCTGACGTGCAAAACTATTTCGATTTCGGGCTGATAGAATTTTTCAATCCCCAACTTACATCCAGAGTCGTACGCCTCTTGCCACGAGGAAGTTTCTTTCTCACTCTCTTTTTCTTTCTCTCTCCCTCGCTCTCTTTCACTCTTTCTCTCCCTCGTTCGCTCTCTTTATACTTTTGTTCTTTTTTGTCTCGCATCCGCCTGTCAACTTCTACTCCAACCTCACTCTCAGTTTGTCCGTGGTGAAAACGTAGTCAATAATCCTGTACATCATCGTAACTATGAGTACGAGGGAGAATACGATTAAAAATAATAATAATAATAATGATATACAGGGTGGATCAATGACTATGAGATTGAAGTTCGCAACGTTGCAGCGCAACGAAAATTATTATTTTCCAATTTCTCTATTTTTTATTACCCAAATTGTACGTAAAATATGTCAATAATTATACGAATTTTTAGTGTGAAAATTTAGAATGCAAATGTGAAGAAAAATATTCAGCCAAATAATGGAACGAAGGAAATAAAAAAAATGAGAAAAGAAATTTCATTGGGTCGCAACGATGCGAGCTTCAAGTCCATCAATGACTGTTAGTACCTTGGATATTTGGAAACTATAAGGTTCACAGAATTATTTGCTGATATGATATTACACAGTACGAAAGGGGCCATCCCACAGCGATAATAGGTTTTACTATTATAGAGTTGACCTTCAAACGTACCTCGGACATTTCAAAGTCAATGCCATTTTTTTTAAACGGATGTTTTTTTCCGTCCGTGATTGTAGTTTCGGAGATATCCAAGGTGCTAATAGTTATTGATCTACCCTGTATATACGTATACGCGATTGTATACGGTTGCGCATTGATATATTTTTTTTGTTTTGTTTTTTTCTATTCTGTGGTCTCTGTTTTCGATCGTCCACCTGGCTATTTTCGGTATTATTTTCATTTCACTCGTTTATACAAACGATAGATTTTCAATGAGCAATATACTAACAATATCGAAGAACGAATCGAACGAATCGTCTCAGTGGCACGCGAATTTTCGTTTCTCCTTTGGAGTCTCTTTTACGCGAAAGAAATACACCTTGCTCGTTCAGCGACTCGAAAGAAATTTATCAGAGAATTTTCATGCGTCATTCGTTTTGTTTTACGCAACGCTACGATAAAGAAGTTCGGAGAAAATTTCAATTTTTTTTCTTCCTGATTCCGAAAAGGTCTTGGACCCAAACACGATGGAGATACAGTCTTTCCATTAAAAAAAAACTTTACTGACTTCGAATTCGTTCGCAGCCTCGAATGGCACACAAACATTCCTCACATTTGCCATCGAATGGATTCATTATATTCATGGGGGTTGATGTTCAACTGTTTCGCCAGATTTGCTTTTTCCAATAGATTCTAACTAAATTCTCGGCAATGGCCTCATATTAGAACCGTTAATCTTAGCGTTGTTGAGATCTGACGGATTTCATTGTTAAATCCACAAAATGACATTGACTATTTTTAATTATGGAAATCATTGAAATATCTCTATGTATACTTATCAGATCCACTATATTAATGCAGGATCCAAAATTACTTAATTCACTTTCACTATCCATTTTCAACTCACCGTTACGTTTCTAGGGATTTTTATAACAAATTTATTGTCGCAAAACTATCCAGAAACCAGTGTATCACTTCATGGAAGAACTGTTTGCATTTCAATGTAAATCTGATAATGTAAACCGTACTGACATTCGTACCATTGTAACACAACAGGAAAGTCATCAATTTTTATGTATCTTTATTTTGACCGTTAATCCTTATCTTGTTCCGCAGATGTAAGGCCGTATACATGTGATAAAGATCTTGAGAACTGGTTCATTGACTTCTATAGCTCAACTGGAAAAAAACCATTCCGTCACAAGAAAAATAATCATTTTCATCGCGTCACCGATCCAAGCTTCCGTCTCGTGTATCGAAATCTCTGAGAGAACTTTTAAGAAAGTTGATACCCAGATTACCTGCATCAAGATGAATCGTTAAGTTCTTCAATTTTATTATCCCCATCCAATAAATAAAGTGCAATGCTATGAACGATTTAGTGAAAGGCAGACTAATGGATTATGAGACACGCAAGTTTTTGATGGAAAGTTACCGTTCCTCGTTCCAGCCGATAAGGAATCTTTCATAAAAATGTTGAGATTAGTTTTGAAGTTGAATTAAGAAAAATGTCTTGTTCAGTAATTCGTTCAATTGAATATGAATGTAATTGACGATGTCTCAAAAAATGCAACCAGGTTTTCAGGATTTGTTCTAAACCTCACGATTCGAAATTAACTCAGATACAATAATTCTCTGGTGAAGAGTCGGAGTCTCGTGGACCCTAGTGAGCAGCAAATCAAACGATCATGATTTGATTCGCTAAAATGAGTCAAACGATCGCGTGGTAGGCAAAATGATAAGAAAATGAGAATAGAACAGGATGTCGGTACGAGTTCATCCGAGGCTGCGAAGTACTCTAACAGTGGTCCGTATTTACTTCGGAATGCGAATCGTCAAAAATTTGTATCGCTTTATCATCAGGATGGGTAATAATACTTGAAAGATGAAAACACATTTTCCACTTGTACCGCAAAGTACTGCGTCTGTACCGTCGAGCTAGATGGAATTGATGGTGCTCTTCCGCACGCAGAAAAATGCTCCGAATCAGTGCACGAACCACTGAGGGAAATACGTTTCTTCGATATCTCTTGAATTTTAGAAAAAGGTGATCCCGGCAATTGCACGCGAGATTTTTCGGTTAATGGTTTCCCGTGATTTTTACTATTTGATCAAAACCAGGGATCGTATCGGAGGAACAAAAGGATTCATTACAATCACAATTGTAAGACTTAAGAGTATGTGCAAAAAGAGAGAATCGTAATAATGGATTAAATACCGTGTTGGTCGCGAGAAACAAACGCGCCGACAGGTTGGCAAACATTTTTTGAGGTTAAGCGGGGAGTGAAAACATTCGAATGCAGTAATAATCGTTATACGATGAAGAGCGACTGACAGAATCCATTATTACGAGATGAAGGAGAAAGAAGAGTGTGTGTTTATCTGTGTGAGAGAGACGATCAGTATTCAACAGAGTAAATTGTCAAAAGTAGAAATCCTCGATATGTTGCCGAATGTATGAGGAAACGGATCGAGGCTCGCTCACCTTCCTGGCGTTCGCGTTTGTGCTTTTTGTGTTTTTTCGTACTCATGTTTTGCGGTTGGGACCACAGTTTGACGATAATATGTACACGATGAAGAGGAATAAAACGGCCCGGTACGTTCGACGATTACACGCTTTTTTCTTTCCAGCTTTACCGCACTGTTTTACGCACTGTCGACTCTTTTTTTTTTTTATTTCAGTGTGTTTGCATATGCGCGGTACGCGTCCCTCGACATCGCGGCCATTTTGCTTTCCGAGTCACGTGACCGGGCGAGCTTCGACGAAGCCGCGCAAAGCGAGTGTGGCGCTCGCGACGCGCACTCTCTCCGTCCGACACTCGACCGCCCCCATGTGGGTGTCAAAAGCCGGTGGCGTCATTTACTACATACGCGTCACGTTGTTTTCGCGACTGTCACCCGGCGCAAAGTGCCGGCTTTTTAACGCGAAACCTCCCGCTAAATGCAGCGAGTGGAAAACGAATTCTTTGTCGAGTTTCCGGTAACTAGGGTCAGTGTTCGAATTAAACGAGTTCGTAATCGCGAATTTATTCGTACGTAAAGTCTCGCGCACACCGCCGCCTACTACGCGATCGTTTGACGAAACAAAAGAAACAAAAAAAGAACGATTCGCGTCCACACGCGATTATGCGCTTTTTCCCGAACGAGTGCATCAAAACGAATTGGTCTCATTGACAGGAAAAGGGGTGAGATGAAACGAAAAAAAAAGACTGCCAGTCAATTATACTTGTGTGATATCGATCGCGCGATGATTCGTACGCTCACGAGACGCGGAAGATTCATACACGCTTGATACGAAGTTTCGTGTCGACGAGTCAGAAATATCGTGAGGGGAAAGGGCTTGAAGCGTTTAGCATTCGCTGTAGGGATGCAGAGCAATGAGGGTTAAGAGAAGACCGTTCGAAAAGTGAATGCTTGAAACTAGCGTGGTCGATTTTACCATCTGAGGAAAATTCAAATAACGATTGCTTCAATTTCCCCACACGCATCGTATATTCCGTATGTTTTTCGAGATTAGCCGTTGATTATTATTTATGATGGAAAAGAAATACCGTCCCGCAATTATCGACATAAGCTCTACGCCATTGTCCGATGCGATTGAAGATACAGGAGGAGGCTTGCAGGAATTATACGCAGTGTTAAAAATTAATATGCAAGTGCCCCACATATACTTTTGCGAAACGTAATTTTACGCTCTGATATGACGATAGAAAGCACAATGAAAACAATACGTGTTTCTAATTTTTAGCCTCGGCAATTCATATATTTCTTTTCGCGAAATCTCGCAACCGTTGCGCGCGAGGACTCGTCGTATTTTTGCTCGGCGTCCCCTCGCGTATTTACCAAACTGTGTGGCGGCGCTGCGAACGGTAGAGAATTCGAGAATACCCACAGTGCAAAGCGCAACGTAACATGAGTCGGTTCCCAGAATTTGTTGCTACACGGATATAGAAAAGACGCAATTATGATTTTGCACGTTGTTCATGAATATTCCAGCTGAATTTGGGTTTCCCTCAATGAAAAATAATGACAAATATATGACTAATTAAATAAAGTATCGTCTGCATTGCACGGCCAATCGGTGTAGCGCTAAACTAAAGTGCTTTAAAATAAAAACCAAAACGAAAACGTACTTTTAAAGACATGTCGAAGACGTACCACGTGACACACGAGTGCGAGACAGATAGTCGATATTTAAAAATCGCAATTTCTCAAGGACGATACATTTTTATCGTAAAATTCAAGCATCTATTTCTGTCTCTATAAATTCTACAAAGACTGATTCTCGATTTTTCACCGTAAACTTAATTGATGCTGAGAAAACGGATTCTGAAAATTTGTGAGGTTATGTCGATGTTCGTCATGCTCTTAATATATCATATCCGCAACAGTTTATAGTGACATGAAAGAGGTCACGCACAACTGATGGTCGTTATAAGCGATACACAGTCAAAACCACTTGAAGCGACATTGAAAGATCGCAGAGTTTACGTTATAGCCGATAATCGTAAGGGCAAACCGGTTATTAAGATCCGATTCCGTCGTTATACCCGATTCCGTCGTTATATCCGATTTCGTCGTTATATTTGATTCCGTCGTTATATCCGGAACGTCGCTTTCAGCGGTTTCGACTGTACTTTTATTATTGTGTCTCCAAAATATTTTTAAAACGAGAATTTTAAGGACGATGCTTTACGAGGATGATCTTTCGACACCGAGCTGACAGGAGTCAAGTATGCACTTTCAAAATCTTTCCGACTCAAATCCACATAGTTACAGAAGCGAACAGTGCGGGAAACCCAAACAAGCCCAAACCGAAGGTTATTCGCCGCAATGAATTTCTCAACGAACCTTGGACTTGCTGAAAAGTTCTTTTTGTTATCCAACGTGAACTTATCGCGAATTCCGTTCAGCTCTTGTACAATGACTGTTGCATCGTCAACGTGAAAACGAGACGCGCGCGAGCGGCTCGGACGATACATTATTTTTGTTTTCTCTTGAAACACACGAGGACGTGCGTTTCAAGAGACAAACTCAACGATGCGATGTACGCGTATTCGCATGTATGCGTTTAGGTCGATATATTCGGCGAAGAGGGGGGGCAACATAGGACTGCCGGGCCACTCCTCGTGTTTCGTCAAACCGTACGTAACCGTACGTATAGTCGCGTGGAGACCGGTCGCGCCTAGTTATTCATACGCCAGTGCGTAAATGATCCGATTCGCATACGTAAACGAGACGAACTCGCGGTTGAAGGCACGTCTAAAATATGCGCGAAAGTCCGATAAAAATAGAAATTTAAAAAAAAAAAACAAAACAAAAATGAGATCACAATGGATAGCGCGCTTGATGCAATCCTATCGATCATTTCTTTCGGGCAATCGCGCGCGGAGCTCAGTTCAGTGAAACGAGCATTCTTCACTGTTTAGTAAACAAATCAAACAAATCTTATTGTCTCGGTCGTAAACACGAGATGTTGAAGATCGCATTATTAGATCGCCAGGGTATATATATTTATATATTTTTTCAAATCCTTTATCATTGGCTTTTTTCCTAACTGAATTTTGTAGAGACCACCTGATCTGGAAAGTCCTACCGCACTTTTTGTACCCAAAACTACAATATTCAGGGTTTTCTACGATTCCGAAAGTAAAGCGATACAATTTGAGAGGTAGCCGCCCACCCCCCCTCGGCCGCCGATCAGGGTGATAGTTTCCCATGGATTTCCTAAACGGCTCTTCAGAATTTCATGAAATTTGACCAGACAATGTCAAATTGATAGACTAACGGCTGTCTTCGCCCCAAATTTATCGAAACGAAAAAAAAAAATTACAGGTTGTATTACCACGCGAGCGTCGTGATGGAAATGCGGTAAAATAAAAAGTTTGGTTAGGGTCACATGCACAGCCACTATAGCCATATTCGAAACACACATTTTGGGACCTCAACCATTTGATTCTGTCACATGTTTCAGGAGATCCTTGGGAAACCATAACTTGTACGTATTTGTTTACGATTTCGAGAAAATATCGTCGGACATTTGTGATGTTTAGTACCAGCGAATGCTGTGGCGCTGTACATCTCGAAGTTTCCAGTGTATACCTATGTACGGTGACTCCATTTAAGAGGGAGCCGCACCCACGACAAAACTTCGACGCAGCCTCGGTTCGCGTCGGTAAAACAAAATTAGCGCGAGCTACTGCTACCTACCGCGAGGCATCATTGTCGCTAGCGTCCGGCAAGCCTCGACGG
>JAPYZJ010004516.1:0-13483 GCA_030522765.1 Ophioninae sp. B BG-2022a | reverse complement strand
GCATTGAAAAAAAATTTTTCATAAAAAATAAGTAATAAGGTGTTATAGAGGATGTTTTGCAGTTTCCGGAACCCACCTTAAACTTTCTGTACGATCATTGTTTCCCGAGTTATCAATTTTTAAAGTCAAAAGTGCAGTTTTTGCTTTGAACAAATTGGGTTTTTCTTCGACAGATTTTCGTTAAAAAAAAAAAAACAAAAAAAATCGATCATTTAAAAAACAGACGTCGAAAATACATCGGAAAAAACGAATTGTTGACGAAAGGAATTTTCGAAAAATGTTGCATTGGTATGGTCCTTCAAATTTGAATGAATAAATTATTGGCTATTTACAATCAATATATTTTTAAAAATCAACTCTATAAATTAATCCTAAATTTTTTCGTTTAAAGTTTTCTTTTAGTTTTTTCGTTTTTTTACATTATTCTCAACCTTTTTCGTTTATCGTTGAAAGACGATAAAAAAAATTTTATTTTCAGATACTCAATAACTTTGGACGTTTTCTCACTTAGGTACGCAGCTTACTCGACAGCACTGAGCGTCACGATCGCTATCGGGTGCAGTCTTCTGATTCTCAATGTTCTTATTTTCGCTGGCGTTTATTATCAGCGCGACAAAACGCGGCTCGAGGTTAAGAGCCTTCAGCAACAACAAATGATGAATCAACAATGCGGCCCACGTGGCTTCACGGAATTGAAACAACCGCCACCGCCACATTCGCATTTTCCAGGCAGCGGTCAAGTTATCGTCGACGTTGAGAACGAAATGTTGAGGAGGTAAATTGTTTTAACCCAAAAAATTTCTAATTAATGCTTCGATTTTTTTTACCACGTTTTTATCAACTAAGATTCCAATTTGGACGGAAAAAGGCTATTTTTATGATTTCTCAATGAGATTATATTTATACTTATTTGTATTCATATATTATGATTCAAAATTATATTCATATGTTATTATTAAAAAATATCGATGCAGGGTTTGTTATTAGGCTTAATAAATACACTCTTGAATCACACTGAAACAAAATTTACGCTCAACCAGCGATGATAACTGCCCGATTTCGAGAGAATATTCTTGAACATCGGTATTTTCGAAAAACGTAAAAAAAATCGGTTTTTTCAAGGTTTCAAAGTAGAATCCTACTTTAAGTGTAGTTCAGAACTGGATGATAAACACACAACAGACAAACATTTATTGAAAATAATAAAAATATATACAATATGTTAAATACATACAATATTGCATTCAGAAAAATCTAAAGAAAGAAATATAAATATAGTTTAGTGAAACAGAAGAAATAAACATCTAGATTATTTTAACAATTTCTATTTTGTTCTTTGATAAATTATTTGTAAAGTAAAAGACAAAAACTAAAAGTAGAAATCGTTTGAGTAATAAATTTCTTTTTACCCACAACGTTTTGAAAACCGAGTAAAAAGTGTAAGGAAATTTCTCCTAGCTTTATACAGATTTATAACCCCATAAAAATTCCGAACCCCACACAGATTATCCTGAAAGTTGGTGATTGTGAATTTTTTACTAGCTACGAAAATACTTTTAAGATTGAAAATGAAAAACATCGACATATTTTAAACATGCATCGAAACAACGTAATTCGATATGTTTTAACGACGAATTTGAAACGTTTACAGAAACGTAATGAAAGCTGGTTCGAATGAACCTGTACTGATGCAGCAGGCGCAGAGCACACACACGTTACCGCATCAGCATCATTATCAACATCAGAAACAGCACAGCCAACAGCACGCGACATTGCCGAGGGCAACGATGATACAGGAAATGAGTATGCAGGTGGGCTGGGAATTCACGGTTAGATCATTTCTCCATATTTCGGATTTTCGTCAAAAATAATAAAAGTGCGAAACGGTCGTCGCCGAGTTTACATCGCGAGTGAAAGTTCGCGCTTTGCTTCGTCACTTAATTTCACTTGCAAATTCATGTCCATGACCACGTTGTGCTTTTACACGGCGACTTACACGTAGGGGAGACCGAAGAAAAGTAACGGCGAGTCGAAAGTAACAAACGTTATGTAAGCCTTGTCCAATAGCCATAGCGACGCGTGCGATCGTTGGTTGTCAAGGGGTGGGCTAGGAATCGCGAACTTCGATTGAACAGAAGGCTCGAAATTCCGAATTTTAATTATACCGAAACTACAAATTTTGTAAATTTTTGGGTTTGTTTGGGTTTGTTTCAAATGAAGGGTTTAAGAAAGAAATTTGTTTGGGTTCGTTGGTTTGATTAAACAAACGAACCCAAACAAATTTCTTGTTTGGGTTTGTTTGGGTTTGTTTAAAATCAAGGGTTTAAGGAAGACATTTGTTTGGGTTCGTTAGTTTGATTAAATTGAAAAAAACAAACCCAAACAAATTTCTTTCTTAAGCCCTTGATTTTAAACAAACCCAAAAATTTACGAAATTTGTAGTTTTGGTATATTCAAATTCAGAATTTTGAGCCTTCTGGTCATTCGAAGTTCAGGTTTCCTACCCGACCCCTTTATCAACTTACACTGCCCCCCGAGTATGATTTCAATCCCTGCGCGCGTGTTAATTTGTTAATTAACTAATCATCAAGAAGTACATATTTCTTGACGTTCGATTAGATAGAAACTCGAATCTCAAGTTAAACTTAATTAGGCAAAACTAAATATCGTGCCCTGTCGTTGAAAATTTAAAAACGGAACATCAAAAACACAGAAATTTTGAATTTTCAAGTTCAATGTGTCACAAGCAACCGACTAAACTAGAATTTTTTATGTACGTGCAAAAACAAAAAAAAACGACGGCGAACAAAAATAAAGAAAAAAAACTGCACGTTTCTTCACTGCTTTCAAGCAAGAAAAAATTAAAAAAATCAACATTTTCACATAATTCCAGTTCGATCGATTAAAACGCGTTCGAACGTTTTCGCAACGGAAAAAAATCGGAAAAAAAACTCTCTTTTGATCGTCAATGCTTGAGCGTTGCAAAATTTGATTTTCTCCCAATTCAGCGTTTTTTTCGACGTAGCAAAAACCGAATTTGTCCTGAGAAAACCAGATGAAAAAATGAACGAAATTTGTTAAAAGGAGTTGAGAAAAAGTTAACCTCGTTCAACCTTGGTAAGAAAGGATAGCTTGATCCGTGTAATTTTTTTTTGTCCCAGGGACCACCAAATGGGTCGATTCATCTGAAAGTTCCGAGAGCACCGCCACCGCCCAGAGCGAAAAGTCCGCCGGAGAATCAGCCGCTTCTCCAGGGCGCGACGGTATCGAGCCGGGTGTCCCAGGCGAGCATAAGCGAGATGAGAGTGTGATGTATGGACTCCCCTCCGAGGCCAGTCGTCCCGGACGTTCTCACGGCATCGACTTTGCTGTAGATATAAGACTCGTATCCCAGACTTCGCGAGACATCACGAATCGACAACGATCCCAGCCCTACAATTCTTAAACGTCAAAAACCAAAACTAAAAAAAAAAAAACAAGAAAAAAAAACACTCGCGTCGCGACCAAAAAAGGAAAAAGCTCCTTCCTTTTTCGTCGCGTTTGGTACGTGTTTTCTTTTTCTCCAAAACATGAAAAACCATTGATACCGTAAATTTGGAAAGACAAAATTTACGCACCGAGAAAAAATTCGATCGCCTGGGTTCGTTTGGGTTAGAAAAAAAAAACGATTTGTGAGAGAAAAACAAAAGGATCTCCGAAGGCCTAACGAAATACGAGTCTTGAGACGAACGGAGGGGGGTTTACGAAGGAGCCGATAGAAAAATCGGATCATACTCAATCGATCGAGTTTCTGAGTAACTTCGAGGAAAACCGATTCTACGATATATCGATCGATACTATCGAACATGGACAGTTGTGCGCGCGCGTTTTCACGGAGTAGAGAAACGCTGCCAACGATCAATTGATCAAAATGAAAAACACAAAGAAAAAGAAAAGAAAAGATAGACTGTTCTTGCGATCGAAGATACAGAGAGAAACGAAATGATTTTTTTTTCTACGCGGACGTCGAGATGCCAAAGCGAAATCAAATCAATGACCCGATATATAAAAATTACAAAATATTTATTACCGAAAACGTTTATTCCCTTTTTGGATTTTTTTTGTTTCGTCATGGAATCGACGACGCAATAATCCTCGTAGGCAAGTCTACGAGAGAGAGAGAGAGAAAGAGAGAGAGGGAGATGGTGATAAAAGTAGGGAACGATGGAAGAGAATATATTTCACAATCACACGAAATTCAATCAAATTGGCTCACGGTATCTACTGTGCCGGTTAACCTCGTCGAAACGGGCGAGAAGTAAGGTTAAGATTTAAAAAGGAAGAAAAATAAACGGAACAAGTGGAAAGGTGTAGGTAGTTAAAAAACAAAAAAATGGAAAGAAATTTTTAGATGTTTAAAGAGAGAACATGGCTCAAGAGAAGATTTAAAAAAAAAAGAAAGGAGTACGATGAACGAGACCCGTGTGCACCGAAGAAACAAAATATTATTCACTACGATGTTAGATGTTCCTTGTAAATAAATGAAGAATGAAAGACTTTGTACCGTAAGAATCGCCAAAATGTTTGCTACTTCCTTCGAATTAACGAGCCGGAAACATCGTAATTATTCTTTTGAGAATTCTCATTGCTCCTTCGGATCGCGAATCGTGATTAAAAACTTCCCCATTTCTCAAAGTTCGCTCGTAAAGTTTTTCTATTTTTTTTTTACATTGGCATTCTTTTGTAACGATTGGATTCCAACAGAATTCCAAATTCGTGCCGAACGATTGAATTGAGGGATTGGGCTACTGTGCTATCACTCGAAATTAAGGTGATTTTCCGTTTTCCCAAATTGGAAAATTTGAAATTTTTCAGGAAAACCGTGATTTTCAAGAAAAACACGGACAATTTTTGAGGTAATTTATTTGTTTGTACATTTACGAAGTTTCGTTTTGTTTCAGAGTAAAAAAAAAAGCATTTTTGTTGTTCTAAAATAAAAAAAACGGTTTTCTTTTCTTAACCAAGATAATATATCGTATTTCAAACGTGCGAAACAAAATCAATTTTCTTTTTGGATTCTCCGAGGAGAAATGATATAATTATTGGTAATTATCTATAAAAAAAAATATAAAGACAAAAGTGAAATAATTTTACACTCCTCCAAAATTCTCCATTTTGATCATTTTTCCAGCTACCAATGGATAAAATACAGGAGAATTCTTTTGTCCCATTTCACAACTAAAAAACAATTTCCAAAAAAATAATCTCGAAAAGTGGGTATAAAAAATGGTATGAATTAAATTTTGCTTAGCGAATTAACAATTTTTCACCGTATTTAATATTAAAATTAAATAGAATTTCAATAGAAAACTGATAATAAAAAATTATATCAGCTCATGATTTTTTTAGAAATTCGATTTACGCTGTGGGTCGGGACAAAACGAAAGTCTCGTGTATTTCATCCGTTAGTACCTGAACAAAAACCGCTTCTTTTTCTTAGTGATGAAAAATAAATAAATATCGAAAGAACATTTTTTTCCGACCGTTTGGTACCGTTTTGCGTCTTTTCGAAAAACGAAATTTCGGGAAAAAAACGTTTGAAAACTGACTAGCATTTCCATCGTTGCAATCATGAGTTTGCGTTCAGTCCGTGATTTCTCATTTGAGTGACGTCTTTTTTTTTAATTCGCAGTTGCCTAGTCCCTTGAATGAAGTTCCAAGGGACGAAAAAGATTGAAAAAAAAATATAAAAGCCCGCATAATAACCGGGATGCAAGTATGCAAAAAAAAAAAAATATTAATCAAATGAGTTGCAAAAGTATGAATAATCAAAATTGTGGATACGACGAAGATTTCCAGGCTAGAATTTATCGATCAGAAAGTTATTAATGAACGATAATATCCATGTTTGTCGTATCATCCAATACCGCGAGATATTGATACGGTTAACGACACTGGAGAGCTTCGATAAGAAGTTAAAAAAAGAAGACTGAGGGACAGAGAGGGACAGAGAGAGTCCCGAGTCAAAAAGTAAAACGTGAACAATTATCGGCGATTTTTATCTAGATAATGATCGTTCGATCGTAACAACCTTTAGCCTTGAGCGGAACGATCTTTGCAAAAATGTGTAATTCGGTCAGTAAATTATTATTATTATTATTACATAGTAATATTATTCGTCATTAAAGAATAACAAATAATAACACACTTACTCCTTTACCGCAAATCAAAAATCCATTTCGTCTCGTAAGAAATTAAAGAAATTAAATTAATTTAATTTAATTCTTATTGTTATTATTATTATTATTATTACGTAATAATATTATTCGTCATTAAAAAATAACAAATAATCAGACACTTACTTGTTTACCACAAATCAAAAATCCATTTCGTCTCGCAAGAAATTAAAGAAATTAAATTAATTTAATTTATTGAATTAAAATTAAAATTGAGACATAATTTCAAAATTGCTATTATTATTTCATTTGAAGAAAAATTGCGAATTATATTGGCACGTTCGGGTCGCCGTTTGCAGGGTACAGATTTATTTTTTTTTTAGTTTTTTGAAAACTGCGAGAGCCTGAAGATTTATCACGACATTCATTCCGTTAATTCTCGTGGTTGATCTTTATCGTTGCGCCATTGCGGCTTGATTGCGCTAATATTCGATTGCGTTCGACGATGTGAAATAAAAAAGTACCGCTTCCGGCTAGTGCTGCTTTCGGTGATGTCAGAGCGAACCGTTGAGGGTGACTTAATTCATTATCAGCTCTTGCCAATACTTCTTGAAGGTTTATCACGATTCGTAAATTTTTCATCCGTAAATTCTACGTGAAATTCATTTACATTTAAGGGGTGTAACGCGTAAAAGTAAGACTTAAAAAACGACATTCGATTTTATGGAAAATTTCGAGCGGTCCGGCAATTTCTGGGAAGCGTCGTTGGCTCTGAAGGGACCCATGAGTAAAGCTCAATCACGGCTGCAACGGATAGCCTCGGATGAAGAAGTAAAAATTAAAAAATCTTGTACATAAAAAAAGAGTTTCAATTTTCTCGATTTTTAAGTTTTTTGAAAATGGTAGATATTCGTTCGATATGACAAGGGTGAAACTTTGTTGATGAGAAACGTCGGAGCAACATATCCGGAAAAAACCGAATTATTTTTAGCTCCGAAAAATCGTTTGTCAGGTCGAAGAAAATTTGAGAAGACGAACAGTCTGTTCCGTAAAAGCGTGTACGATAGGTTTTTTTTCCGGACACCGTTAGAGGGTAGATTAGAACGTAATCGAGTAGGGAAAATCTTCGGCCAAGATGCTTCGTATGAGAAGCTCTTGCCTTCCAATACGGTCGCAGACGAACACGTCTGGTGTCCGAAAAATGCACTCACTTGGCCGAAAGTAAGTTTCGACCGTGACTGGAAAAACGTCGAAGCGATTTTACTTTTTCGCACGAAGCTGTTTTTTCGGGTATGCTCTTCCATCAATCGTGAAACAATGCTAAAGTTTGCCTCGTTGGGACCAACGAAAATTTTTCATTTTTTCACAACTTCACAAATTTCGTTTCGCCAAAATTTAAACTACGAGAATCGGGCGATCGTTGTTTACAATTATTATTAAGCGATTTGCAAAAAATCTTCGATGTATCATTTTCGATAATATTAAAAATATTAAATGCAAACGTAAATCGTCCTAACGATGCAAACTTCAGAACCCTGACATGAGATAGGTGGAAACTGTTTTCTCGGAGATTCCTGGCGATCGTTAACAATCGATGCGACTGGACCACTCGTTAATAACGAAGCATCACGGTTTATATCGTGCAGAGTGTAAATATTTTTTTTCAACACCTTGTCCCAAATATTTTTCGAGTTCCGCCGTACACGCTCTTGTCGAACAGACTGCGTTACCAAATTTCAAGCCAATCGGGTCCATTAGTTTCGGTTGTACCGTCTTGTCTGGCTTGAAAATCGCGGTCCTGAGTAAAAAGCGAAATCTGGGCAAGCAGCATCAGGCCCTTCCCAGGAATTGCCGTAACTTGGTAAATTACCGAATGTTTTATATCGGCCTCAGCTCAAAGTGTTCTAAAGACTTCAATCTAAATAAAAATTTAAAAAATAAATAAATAAAAACAAACATAATTTGACTAAACCAGTTTCATTTTTTTAATCGCATTGTGTCGTAAGTCGGTTACACGGCAAATCGATAAAACGACAAACCCGAGGGTGCGTTTACGTCGATACGTAATTTCAATGTTTACGAAATCACGAACGAATCTGAGCCGAAAATTTTGTATTAGATTTTCTTTTCTACAAAGATCGCTGCTAATTCGTAAGGTGTAAATGTGAACTTTAATAAAAATTAATGTTAATCCGTCGATCCGACGTGACGAGTCTCCCGTTTTATAAGCGCGCAAAATGAAAAAAAAAAATCACGATTCCAAAAGAAGTGTCGATATTTCTTCTTCCCGCAAAACGACAACATACATTTCTTTTTTTTCTTCTCCTTATTCCCGGCATAAATTCCGAGCTAAAACTCGTTCTTCGCCAACACTGCCATTACACTTGTAGAAAACCGGAAGAAGATCGGAAGAAAAATGGAAGATGGAAGCATAAGAAAAAACAAAACAAAAACAGAACGATTAAAGGGTATCGATGGCTTTGCGAAATGGGTCGTTCTTCTTGTTAACCTACAATAAAACGACGTTTTTCTGTTTTTTGTTTTGTTTTTGAACTATACATAATTGTGACTTCTGTGGGATTAAAAAAAAGTTGCTTCTGTGTTTCTATTAGGACTAATTAAAGTTCCCTTTCCGGCTAATAAAAATTCTTTTTTAACGTCAGTTTTTTAAAAAATAGTGTGACAGAGTGGCCTTTTTCTGTAGAGACCACATTTCGGTTTACCATTCTGTGACGGCATTCTACGGAAAACAAACGTATAAAATATGCTGGCTAGAAAAAAAGGAAAAATTACATAAAATTAATAGATAAGAAAATATGGACGTTTATTCGAAACGAATTAAAAAACCGTAAATATCGATACTCCAACGAGACGCCATAATAAGACGAAGGACAGACTATTGTAGGTTAAAAAGAAGAACGACCCAAATACGTTCGCGAACGTTGGAAGGTCAATATGCGATGAATTCACCCGCATAATTATCGAAAACGAAACGAAAATTGTCAAATTCACGAGTAATCCAGACTTTAAAGATGGCGTATTTTTATGTTCGATTTCGCTCAAACAGGAAACGGACGCTCAGTGATTTAAATGTTTACAAGAGATATTGCGTGCGTGGGTGTGTGCAAGAGAAAAATAATAAGAGAGAGAGAGAGAGTGAGTGAGAGTCAGAATAACAAAAAAGAAGAAAAAAAAATCACACACAAAGCAAAGCCAAAATCGATAGAAATTCTTTTCATCGTAGAGTAATATTTCAGCTTCATAAGCGAGTGTGGATACAATATCATTATTATAAATACGGACAATCCGGTTGTACCCCAAATGGTAAAAGAGAATAAACGAAAGTGCGATCGAATGTGGTTCGAGCCCAAACAAGAAAACAGAAGACTTATTACAATCGATGTGAGAATGGGAATTTCCTGCGTGTACATTTATCGGGAGATTTTTAGATATTGAATACATAATAAGTAAGGTTATCGATGAATCCCGCCTTTGACCATCGATTGTTTGTCATTGGATCGCATTGAATCTATCGCGTACCTATTTGATTGATATTTATTATATTGGATACGATTTTAGCCGGTTCTGCTCGCTTGCCCAAACCCTCGATCCAAGGTGTTCACGAGAGAGCTACTTTTCGATCTATTGACACAAAAGATCGCGGGAGCAGCTAAAAGCTGCGTGTTACGTTTAACGAATTTCGTTGTCAAGTTGTAAATATATAAACGAAATATATGGAAATAATTGTAGACACTGTTTATATTTAATTCAATCCAAAAGCACCCACCCTTAGACCCCCGACATTTTGACAAAAAAAAACGATATCCCGAAATTACAAACCTTTCAGAAAATCTGTCGAAATAATCAACAGCATGGTCTGCGCGAAATCTGTGTCGGAATGTGATCCTTTTTGAAACTTCAGCCACACTTTGTGACAATACTTCAGAGACGGTTTGATTTACCGTAACATTACTTGGAAATACTACATTTTTGACATCGGGTGTTCACTCCACTGTACACGACAATTTGACCTTCAGATTACTCTCGGCTCACACATTGAGAGTTTCGGTAAACGTATGTCCAGTGTTCCTACCCCACTTCGTAGCATCGCCATTTTCTGTTCCACAAAGACCTCCGAGATGTCGCCAGCGACCACTCCGTGTGGGGTTTAATCTCTTGCCCACAAAGTCACTTATATCAGAAGGGTTTGTTTCTTTCGTATGTTTGTTTATTCACACCGAAGGCGCTTCCTCTTTAACGTAATCACTTTTTTGTGTGTCCGTTTTGTTAACCGTGACTAATGGCGGCAGTCTTCAAACTCTTAGTATCTTGCAGCTAGACAAAGGAATAATAATAATAAACTCTACTTTGAATTTGTAACGGCTTGCAGCCTATTGTCGCTGGCGCTGCGAGCGCCTGGGAATGTACGCTCAGTCGGTAAAGAAGTTGGACAAGTTTGGGGTGAAGAGTCACCTCCTCAAAGTTGGCCACGCCACTCTGATTAATCAGATTTTTTTTAATCGTTTGGTAGTCGTTTGATAGCGTTTGGTAGCGCATTAAGATCGTTTGGTAGTTTACCGTTTTTTTTTAAATCGAGTTTTAAATATCGGCTCATGAGGCCGGCCCCCCCCCCCCCACCTCAACGAGTCGGACTTTTTTGTTTACGAATCGTTGGGAGGCCGTTTGGTAGCGTTTGGTAGCGCATTTATATCGTTTAGTAGTTAACCGTTTTTGGAAAAATCATGATTGTCAAGTGGTTCAGAATGCAGCACCCTGCGCACCGCACTAGCGCCGAGCGAACATTTTATTTAAGCATTGGCAAGTAACCAATCACGACTCTGCACTTTGGATCCATAAGTATTAAGCATTCGGATAATGTCGTGACCGACTACCAAACGCCCGGGACAGAATACCAAACACTACCATATTCTCCTCAGCTGATGAAGTCTCATTGGAATTCGACTGGCCAAAAATAACGGTGAATTCTTAGTAGTTCCGTTTTCCACTGGGGCTTCTGGCGACCAATCACGGGTCGACATGGTGGACTGAATGGTGTGCTGCGATTAGTCGCCAGAAGTCGCGACGGAAAAAGTACCCCTTATCTCAAACCTCCCCGAGGCGGACTTTTTTTTTACGAATCGTTGTATGGCCGTTTGGTAGCGTTCGGTAGCGCATTTATATCGTTTAAAGGAGCGTAATTCGTGATCACTGGAACATTTCCGACTGAGTGGACCCTTTTAGAAATCTCAGAATCGAAAAAACCCGTCAGGGATCGTTTTTCGCGTTTTTCCGCTCTAATATTGACATTACAGCCAAAAGGAGCTTAATTCGTGATCACTGGAACATTTCCGACCGAGTGGACCCTTTTAGAAATCTCAGAATCGAAAAAACTCGTCTGGGATCGTTTTTCTAGTTTTCCCGCTCACATATTGACATTACGGCCAAAAGGAGCTTAATTCCTGATCACTGGAACATTTTCGACCGAGTGGACCCTTTTAGGAAACTCAGAATCGGAAAAACCCTTCTTGAAACGTTTTTCCGGTTTTCCCGCTCAAATATTGACATTACGGCCAAAAGGAGCGTAATTCGTGATCACTGGAACCTTTCTGACCGAATCGACTCTTTTTGGAATCTCAGAATCGAAAAAACCCTCCTAAGATCGTTTTTTGCGATTTCCCGCTCTAATATTGACATAACGGCGAAAAGGAGCTTAATTCGTTATCACTGGAACATTTACGACCTTGTGGACCGTTTTAGGAATCTCAAAATGGAAAAAATCCGTCTGGGATCGTTTTTCCGGTTTTCCAACTCTCATATTGATATTACGGCCGAAAGGAGCTTAATTCTATTTTGCGTCCCTTCCGATAGATCAAGTTGTAGTTCCCCCTATAATGCCCAAATTACAGCACGCTTTAAAGCCATCCAGAGACTCTTTTGTTCTCCACGGATGGCATCTCGATGTTCATTCTTCTTTTGAGTATCGAAAGAGCCACACGCATTAGAAATCAATCTACGATTAATTTCATAAAGATGAGCGATTACGACGAATACTCAAGAAAAGAAATAGGAAAAAATCATCTGGAACGAAGGATTGCTAAATTAGAACATCAACTCGCAAGCAGAAGTCATCGGAATAAGCACAAAAGTAAGTATCACGACGATCGAGAGGATGTGACGTGTACATCAAGATGGAGGAGATTCGTGACAAATATCTGTCGTCACAAGCCATCCCTGTAGGCTCTAACTTAGGAAAATAAACCTAAACCAGGGAAAGGGTTATTACGCGGCAATATTACGAACTTATGGTTGTTCGTTCGCTTCTTTGGCTCTAACCATTAAAGAGAGTACGTTAGACGTACTTCCGAATCTGCGACACCAACACGATTATTGTCTTGGTTATTAGGACGCCACCACATCTTCGTCTCATCTGAGGACGAACCTCGTCATACTAGACGACGTCGCAATTCGGAGAAGAGTTCGAAAAATTGGTCGAACGAATTCAGTCTTATTGAATTCTCGGTAAACGATGATCCTAACCATTACCCTCAAAAGTCACCACGACTTATCAATGACACATCGATAAATGAAGATCAACCTGATGTTATACATCGGGAGACCGCAATTGGACGTGCAATTCTCGCACGGTCCACTCACCCCCCAGAACCAAACATTATTAATTCTCCGATTCCTGAGGATTTGTTAATTTTGGAACCCACTGTTCCGGAGTCCGAACCTACCATTGATCCACTCATCCTCGAAGTTATGGGTAAACGCATTTTAGAGGATCGCGTAATAGACGAGCCAATCTCTACCGAGATGTTAGTACGTTGGGAAGAAATTCTTAAGAAAGGGCTCCCCTCAGAAGAGAAGGATAATATCATTGAAAAATACCCGCCACCTTAAAACGCGAAATGCATCGACCCACCCTCCGTTAATCCAGAAGTTGTAGCCGCTTTATCGGAAACAATTTTAAAAAGAGACGCGAGAATCATTTCGAAGCAGTCGAAAATGGTAGCGTGTCTAGCAGATATAGGGAAAATGTTTCAGAATGTCCTCGTCAATAAACACGAAAGACTCGGTTTATTGGAAAGCCTGAGTGACGTTGGAAGACTCCTTGCGGATGTTCAGCATGATGAATCTGCGATCCGTAAAAACCTGATTTTATCGAATTTAAACACATCCTTTAAGGATGTCTTGACCACATCAACACCTGATGTCTTCCTTGTCGAAAAAGATCTCGAGGAAAAAGTGAAGGCAGCAAAAGCCTTAACTAACGCATCTCGAGATCTGAAAACACCACGAACTACGATATCATCGAAGATATTAAA
>JAPYZJ010004515.1:0-13484 GCA_030522765.1 Ophioninae sp. B BG-2022a | reverse complement strand
GTGCGGCTCGGGCGATCACTGATGTTAAGCAGCATCGAGAGAGGCTGATACTTGGTGCGGTGACCGTTTAGCTGTGCTCTGGCTGGCGCATCGACCAGTCAGCGGGAGGCCGTTTTTTCTGATGCTTTGATGTAGATACTTCAATACAACGTGTGTACACCAAAGGATCGGGCAAATACAGCGTCGTCTATACCGGCACGGGTTTTCCACAGTTTCCCCGTGTCCTCGGCAAATGCGGTATAGTGTAGCTAAGTCTGCTGTGGACGCACTATAGGTAGGTTAGCTTAGCGAAGTGCGGGTAGGAAGTGACAGAAAAAGATGAACCAATGGTAGGCTAACAAGGAAAAGTGGAAATATTGAAAAATTGGAAATATCAGAAAAATTGGAACTCGAGGAGAAAAAAGAAACTGAGATATGTAAAAATCCACAAGGGTATACATGGAAATAAAAAGGAATAAGGGAATCCCCCACCATTATTATAACCGTACGGATCCCCGAAATTTAAGTAGTTTGAAACCCAATTTTTGTCAAATTTTTTTATAGTCAATTATTTAATCATAGTTATTAACTACCAAACTTGATATCTCCTTGGTTCAATAACCAGGCACCCGGGTACCCACTGAAGTTATTATGCATGAATGTCGGGCTTATACACACTAAAGAGATTACCTATTAAAGTATTGAGGTAATTTGACTTTTAAATAAATAATAAACAATATCGTTTATAATTTCATTTGATCGTTTGATAGTAAATAATTATTATTAAATAATTGATTATAAAAAAATTGACAAAAATTGGGTTTCAAACTACTTAAATTTCGGAGATCCAGACGGTTATACAGTTTTTTAAAGAAAAAGTTAATAAATTCTATCAGCAAAGCTGAAATGGATACCCGGGTACCGGGTCATTGACCGGACGGTTAAATCTCTTTCGATCGGACAAACATTTTCTCTCTTTTATCTCTGACTTGACATCTGTCAAATCGCTGCCAAGGTCAACCTTCTCAACGTCTCGTAACGACTATCTAAATCGTTTCATATTCATTTCGAAAGCGGTCTACGTCCCATCCAATTAATCTCGGCAATTGGACTTTTTAGAATTCGCCGAATAGCACTCGTTTAGTTGCTATTGTTCTTTTCTTGACCATCTTCGAAAAAGAGAAAAATAATTTCGATGTATCGGACTATTGGAACAACCCAAAAATCAAGATTATTCGGGAAATATTAATTTTGAAGAAACAAATAGGATCGTCGAAATGCTGTTTGGCCATTTATTTTTGTGCGTACATTCGCGAAGTACCAAATTTTAGAAATTATAAAAATAGCAATAATTGAGTAGTATTTTTCGGGTTAAAATTATTTCTTTGAAAGCAGAAATAGTTTTTCTATGAAAAAAAAAATTCTTGGAACCCAGTAATATTTAAAAAAATCGTCAATAAAGGATTCAATAAGAATAATTGAGAGATATTTTTTAAATTGAATAAATAGGTTGGATAATAGATATAAGCAAAAATGAATACCAAATAGCGAATAAAACTCAACCAAACGTTTACTATTTGGTATCGTTTTTCCTGTAATAAAAAAGATTTATTTTTTTCCTATTTTTCGAGCGAACATCGACGAACGTTTTTTTTTATGTTCAAAGTAGCTCAACCCCTTGAAAAAAATCAATTGGCACTTTTTGTTCATTGCCAATGAATGTGAAAAGAGACTGAATGGTCAAAATGACAAAAAATGTTTTTTTTTCGGATTGAAAATAAAAGCAGAAATGTTTTTTGTTCCCTTTTCGGACCCGAGTATTTCGAAGATTAAACGTGCGTTTGAGTACGCGGGGCACTCGGAACTACTTGGGATTTTATCGCGAGACTTTACTCTCGTTACAAGCGTGTCCGAGTGCTCCGAGACACAAGGGTTCTTTCTTAATTACGAAGGGGAGAGAAAAACTCGAGTCTGGAGGAGAGTCGAGCGACGGTATGAGCATCAAGCAACGCAAGTGAAAAACACGATTTAGTTGTAGCTTTTTGTTTTTTTTTTTCTCTTTTTATAAAATATTTTTTTATGTCACCGGGAAAACCATTTTGTTCTGTTTGTTTATTTATTTATTTATTCCTTTTTAGCGATCAACCTATTTTTTTTAATTAATTATTAATTTATTTAACCGATTTATTATCGGACCTATTTAATGTCCGATATTTAAAAAAACATGTTTTTTCCCTTTGGGATCACCGAAGGAATTTCGAGGAAATAAAAACGAGTATATTTTCAAATTTCAGGTCGTGCAAAATGGTCTCGAAGTTCTTACGTATCTCGCCGACCGGATGGGTCACGATTTCAAGCCATACATTTCTACCATCATTCAGCCCACCATAGACAGGCTAGGTGAGGCCAGTGATTCTTTCATCAATAAATGATATACAATTTTTTTTATAGATAAGCAAATATTTCTTTTAACTGAATTATATTTTTTAAATGAAAAAAAAATGCGATCGAAAATTTTAAAAAGGAACACGTTTTTCGATATCGCAAAAAAAAAATGCTGCGATTGTCAAATAATCGAAAATTATGTTTTGTAGGTAGAAAAAATATATCTTTGAACTGAAAAATATTTTTTTTAATTATATAACTATATTGGATAAAGAGTAAATGAACATTTATACGTTTTTCAGTATCGAAACATAAAAAAAGCGACAAACGAAAAATGTTTAAATAAAAAAAAGATAATAATAGAGAAACGTTGGGTTTGGTTGGAGCAGGTGATAGCAAAGACTTGACACGCGAGAAGGCTCGCCTGGTGCTGCTCAAAGTAATGGAAAAGGGTAGCATGATACCCCAGCACCTCCTCGAACGTCTTTCACCAGCGTTCAGTCACAAAAACGCCAAACTTCGCGAGGAGTCTCTCGTCCTACTCGCCACAACATTAAACGAGTAAGCGACCAAAATCGGTGACCGTTCTTATCTCATGAGATCTTATAAAAAAAATACGAGCTTCTAGAGGCTCAATTTCGTGATCGATCGTTTTCAGACACGGGGCAGACGAGATGCAGCTCTCCGCAGTGATACCAAGTATTGTCAAGTTGCTTTCGGATCCGAACGAGAAAGTTCGCGAGACTGCTGTCAATACGGTCGTCACGATATACACACACGTGGGCGAGAGATTCCGGATGGACCTTCAGAGAAAGCACAACGTACCGCAGGCCAAGTGAGTCATCGCTTATTCGATAATTTCGTTAATTTCTTAATGTTCTCAAAGCGGCGCTATGTCAAATTTGTACGGCTGTTCCGCGCCGAAATCGCCGATTATCGGGTGATATCAACGTTTTATCGGTTTATTTAATTCAATATGATTCCGTGCTTACGATGGCAAGTTTGGAATGGTTTAGTGGTGAAATCGGTTATTCCGGCGTGATTTTATTGGGAAATCGGCAAGTTTGGTATGGTTTCATAGTGAAATCGGTAAGTTTGCTATAATTTCATGGGAAAATCGGCAAGTTTGCTATAATTTCATGACGAAATCGGCAAGTGTTCTATGATGTCATGATGAAATCGGCAAGTTTGCTATAATTTCATGACGAAATCGGCAAGTTTTCTATGATGTCATGATGAAATCGGCAAGTTTGCTATAATTTCATTATGAAATCGGCAAGTTTGCTATAATTTCATTATGAAATCGGCAAGTTTGCTATAATTTCATGACAAAATCGGCAAGTTTTCTATGATGTCATGATGAAATCGGCAAGTTTGCTATAATTTCATGACAAAATCGGCAAGTTTTCTATGATGTCATGATGAAATCGGCAAGTTTGCTATAATTTCATGATGAAATCGGCAAGTTTTCTATGATGTCATGATGAAATCGGCAAGTTTGCTATAATTTCATTATGAAATCGGCAAGTTTTCTATGATGTCATGATGAAATCGGCAAGTTTGCTATAATTTCGTGACAAAATCGGCAAGTTTTCTATGATGTCATGGTGAAATCGGCAATTTTGCTATAATTTCATGACAAAATCGGCAAGTTTTCTATGATGTCATTATGATATCGGCAAGTTTGCTATAGTTTCATTATGAAATCGGCAAGTTTGCTATAATTTCATCATGTAATCGGCAAGTTTGTCATACTTTCATGATAAAATCGGCAAATTTGCTATGACTTCGTTATGAAATCGGCAACGTTGCTATGCCTGCGTGATGAAATCGGCAAGTTACACTTATTTCGAATGCTACGGATGAAAAAAGAAAATTCGCAAGATTGAAAAAACGTGCAAACGCGAGGAGACTTCTCATTAAAGTGTACAAGAAGAAAAATTCCACCGTCATTTTGGTCCAGTGTGTTTTTTCATTATTCGTATGACCGATTGATACGTTCTCCTTTACCCTAAATTCTCGTCAATGCTGCTGAATATTATTTCTTTTAAAAAAAGGAAACGAGGAAAGAAATCTCACAGGGTTACACTTAGTCCTGATTTCCTCAGCACGATTACTCGAAGGCTAATAAAATACGATTTTCTCTTCGCAGGTGGGCCTTGCTCGCTGAACGATTTGATCAGGTGAAAACCGATGGGGACATCTTACCACTGGCATTGTCCGCAGACGGTGAGTGTTACAACAACAAAAAACGAAAAGAAAAAAAACTTGAATTAGTCGCACTCACTGAAGTGTGGAAACGAAAAATATCAAATCTGAGAGGGAAAGAGGGGAAGAGTTTTTACTACATTCGTAAAAGGACGAAAATTCGTTAAAATTTATTTTTCAATTGAATTTTCATGATTTTTCGAAAAACCCCAAGAATTCTAAATGAATCGAAAATATTTGAAATGAAATTCGAAAAAATCGAAAATTAGATCGAAATGAAGCAAAAAAAGTAAAAAAAAAAAGTTATCGAAATAAGAATCGGAAGTAAATCGAAACGGTCGAAAAATGCATCATTAAAGACAACAATGGACGAAGGGCTCGACATTGAATAGACGCTACGTTGGGGAACATGGGGAACTCGATATCTTCGAGAACAAGACTGCTCGTTTTTTTTTTTTTTGAACTCTTAGGAATTCGTGAATTATAGTCGAAATAAGATTTCTGTTTCTCTTTCCCCTCGTCCCCCCCTCCTTCCACTCCCACGCTCTCTCATGTCTTTTGGCAGCGAGCCAAAGTCCTCCTGCCATCTTCGCCATTTTCTGTTAGCCCATAACCGGACGAGAGAGTTCTCTCCTCGCAACTGAAACGAATACGCGATACACGAAAATATATAGTTCGATATAGCGATTGTGATGAACGCTTCGGGAATATTGATTATTTTACGGAGTGCGACGAGATCGGCACGAAGAATGGTCGTGGCCAAACGTGTTCGTATTGACAATTCGATCAGGACGTTCGTCCGACATTTTTAAAATAACTTCGAGCGTCATTGTACGCGACGGTTTTAAGGGTCACGTACTTTTCCTCGTTATCTCGTCCTCGTCGATTTTCTCTTTTCGATCTTTGTCTTCGTCTATTAATATCGTTTATTTTCTTCGAACGAAGAAAGAACAGCGATTGAATTTTCGCGGGCTTGCCCGTCGTGCGTATCTTTACCCTTTTTTTTTCGTATCCAGAGATATCGGTGTCGATACGGGCGCAATCGAGATCGATACCGATCACCCTTGCGGAACGCTATTCAACCTTGCGGATCAGGCAACTCGAGTTACCGATCTCAAATATTCGATACTCCGAGAGTTATTCGAGACTCTTGACATTCTCTCGATCGTAATAAACTTTTTCCTCATCTCTTTTCTCTCTGTGTCGATTTTTAGCGCTCTTGCCGATTTCTCTGTCTCGCTCCCTCTCTTGCCGATTTTTTACTCTCTTGCCGATTTCTCTCTCTCTTCTGCCGATTTTTCACTCTCTTGCCGATTTCTCTGTGCCTTCTGCCGATTTTTCAGTCTCTTCCCGATTTCTCTGTCTCTCTCTCCCTCTGTTGCCGATTTTTACTCTTGCCGAATTTTTTCCTCTCTCCGTCTCTCTCTTGCCGATTTTTCACTTTCTTGCCGATTTCTTTCTCTTTTCTGCCGATTTTTCACTCTCGCCGATTTTTCACTGTCTCGCCGATTTCTCTCTATCTATTTTGCCGATTTTTCACTACCAATCCCACGGCGAAAACCGACTCGGTCGGTAACTTCGCGACCGTCGTTACGGACGCATCGCGTCGTTTACCCTCGCTCCATGATTCTTCGATTCCAGCGAGTAATCAAAAAAACCACGTGATCGATTGACCCGTACGTGATCCGCTGGGGGGCGGGCTAAGGATGGATCGGTAAAAGTGTCATGGCCGCCGTTCGTCACGACGACTCTCGGAGGTCGCAACCGAAGAGGGATTCCTCTGGCCGGTTCTCAGCACCGCGAACACGTTTCACTTGAGTTTTTCCATAGCCCCGATCATTCGCTAATTCGACCCTGGCGAGAGATCGAGGCGCACTGTAAACCAAGAAAAAAAAACGAACGATTATGTCACGAACTTTTTTTATACATTCGCGAAGCTTCTTCGCGTCTCTTGAGTATGAATAAAAAAATAAGTAATTGTTGCGAAACGAATGGTCGTTTTTAACGAAAAGACCAAACGATTTCGAGTTTCGAGTATTGAAATTGCCACTGAAATAATGAAACCTCCGTTGTTGGTTATTATTTTTATTAGGAAATTATCATTATTATTACTGCACGTTTTTTATTTTACGGATTTTTCATGATTTAATATATTTCATTCGTTTGGTTTTTTTTTACATTGTTAAAAGCTATCAATATTATTTTGGCGCGTTTTTAATTTTACTGAATTTTAATGATTTAATATCGTATTTAAAAAAAATGTGTTTAAAAACACATAGCACAATGTAGGCTGTAAAAGAACAATAACCTGTCACCCATCCAATTAGAACATTTCTTAAATCGTATTCTGAAAAGAATTCAGAAGGAATTTCTTTCTTTTTTTTCAAATATTTCTCTCCACGCGTTTTTACTATGTTAACCGGAAGTCGGACACGCTGAGTATTGTTGTACGCGTCGCTGAGCGATCACGTGCGCGTCACATTTTTTTTCGTCTCTTTTTTTCAACGTTCTCGCGTCGTCTCGATGTTTCGACACGAAGAAAAATAAAATCAAAGGAGACAACGAAAAAAATGCTTGGTGCTAACCAGGAGGATCGTTTATTGCGATTAGGTCATACATGGGCTTGGCGAGGGGGACGTAGATCATCGTCGTGTCGCTCTGCGTCTCGCTCGATTACAGACGCGATATTTATAGAACTGAACATAACCGCGAAGAACAATAATCACCGGCCGATAAAAGAAATCCTGTCCTCCATCTTTAATCGACCACTTCCAGGAACATCGTCGTCAAGTCCGGGCCCATTTTTTATTATATATTTGCCTCTCTGTTCATTAACTAAAAGGTACGAATCAACGATCCATCAGTCGAAAATTACTATTCGATAGTCAGTTCATGACGCGTGTAAAAAAAACGAAAAATTTTCGAACTCATCCACGCTGTGATTTATAGGAAACCGGAAGTATCGTTGTTTTTTGTAGGAAACCGGAAGTACTGCTGTTTCTTGTAGAAAACCAGAAGTATCGGTGTTTTTTTTAATCGAAAACCGGAAGTACTGGTGTTTCTTGTAGAAAACAGGAAGTACTGATTTTTGTTGTAAAAAACCGGAAGTTCCTCTACGTTTGGTAAAAAGTGGAGTTAGGAACCCTAAGAAATCACACACAACCAAAAGTGCTGGGGCGTTTCGTAAATACCCGAAAGTAGTGTCGAGATTTCCCGGAAAACGTAAGGACTGTTGCGATCCGTAGGAAACCGGAAGTAGTCCCATTCGTGGGAAACCGGAAGTGATATATGGATTTTTCTGAAATCGATCGTACCCTCGCTATTTATAAGAAACCGGAAGCGGTGTTGCGTTTAATAGGAAATCGAAAGTACAGTCGCAATTAATGTGAAGTCTAAAGCTTAACCGGTAACTTTGAAGGAAATTCGATGTTTTCGCTTCGTTGATAGTCGTAATAGGGAACCGGACGTACCGCCGTGATTCAAAAACCGGAAGTATCATCGCCCTCTTTCGACTCGGTCGGTAAATTCTCGGCAGTTTCTCGGATTGGTGGACGTTCGAAACATCGCCGTAAGAGCGCGCGCGCGCGCTCCGCATTGTCCATCCACGTGGGTTTCGCACTGTTGCGAATAACGCGATACTCGATACGTATCCTCAATTTCAAACGTCAGTATGAAAAAAAAGAAGAAAAACAAGAACCTTTACTCACGCGCGCCCTCTCTCGGTCGCTCTCGGTTTCTCATTCGTCAACAACCGGCGTTCTTCTCCACGTGGTAGATCCGGCCGTTTCCCTTCTCCCGACGTTTTGTAGTTATACCCCCCCCCCCTCGCCCGCAGCGCGATATATCGCGCCTCCACTTCGCGAACAGCCGGCGCGTTGCTCACGTGCGGAAAGTGAAAGGTCTCCGATGGCGAAGGGAGGGGAGTGCCGGCGATCGGTTGCACGGCGGTGGCGGCGGAGGGGGGGAGAACTCGAGGTGCGAATGAGTTGTGCGTGTCCCCCGTAAATAGGAAGTCGGCTATAGAGGGGGAAAAATGGAAGATTGAAACATCCAGGGATTTATCGACGCTGTTAATCTTGGCGAAAGATCGATAAAGATTCGATCACAATTACCAAAAAAGACGCATCTTCCGGTTTCGATTAGTTGTCGTTTTTTTTTTTGGTTCTTCTTTCAAATCCTCAGAAAAAATACACAAATTGCAAGCAAATTTGTGAAAAGCGATGTTTTTCTTCAGATTTGAACAAAAATACACGATCGATCGGAAAAATGTTTAGCTCGGAAAAATGTGAATAAATGAAAATAGTATCGTGACTTTATTATTTTACAGTTGGAGCGACCAAAATTTCGGTCGTTTCAACTAACAGACGAAGATTTTTTCCTTCGGTGATTCCATCCGCGTAGTTAGAAGGCGTTGTAAAGGAGATAAATCTTCGAGATTATTCGTTAGGCAATTACAACCTTCTAGAATCACCAGATTTTACGTCACAGCTATCGACCATAATGAAAAGTGCAGTTTTTTTTTAAATTCTTCTTTACATTTTTTTCATTACTAGAGATGAGGAAAAATCTGCGCAGAAGACTCGTAAACTCATTTTCACCAAAACTCATTATGCAACGTTTGGGTTTTCGGCGTTCGACCATCATGTTATCATTTTTGTTATCATTAAACAATAATAAATAAATAGATCTTGGTAAAAATAATAATAGTTAATAATAATAATAGTTGTTGATAATAGTTAATTATAATAGTTAATATTAACAATAAAAACAACAATAATAATAATAATCTCATTATTAATAATGGTTTTTTTATAATAAAATTTCCGAACGGTACAGGAAATTTTCCAGGTGTTTTCTGCGGCTGAATTTTTCCGTTTCTCCGACTGAGACATCACGCGCTCGATCATGAATTATATATCAGCCACTTTGGTATTTAACTCGGCGCGCGTCATCACAAAACTCATTGACATTTTTCACCCAATGGAGAATCTTCGTTCCCCCCATATTAATCGTACTTTTCAATACAAATTGACGAACAAGTATGTACTTTCGGGAACAATACGACGATTTCGTGATAAATAGAAAGCCTTTTTCGAAACCTCGAAAAATCGCCGTGGATCGACGATTGGCGATGTTCGCTACAGGCTTTATTCTCGCCAATACTCGTAACTGAGAGAGAGGCACGTAATGGGACGTTAACCTTTGCGCGATCGGCACTTCGTGAATTCCGCGTGATTTCTTTTTACATTCTTTTTTTTTAATGCCAACGAAAGCGTCGTATGCGGCTTGGAAAAATATTCGTGATCGTCGTTGTCGTCGCGAATTGGAAGGCCATTGGAAAGATGGTGCTCCTCCGACGCGGAAAAAAGATACGAGAGTTTCACTCGCGGAACTTCGAGCGTTTCATCTGCCCGACGAATCATTCATTTTTTATTTACTCAAAGAAGTATATTTTATTATATCTCTAATAATAAAATAGCTAATAAATGTGCACGAGGATTTGGTCGATTGAAGAAATATCAGAGATAAAAAACAAATTTTACGATATAGAAAATAGAAATATTTAAATTATTTTTATTTTTACAATTTTATTTCATTTTTAATTTGAATAATTATTTACTATTATATTGAATTACGATATAGAAAATAGAAATTTTACGATATAGAAAAAATTAATTTAAAAAAAAAAGAAAAAGTTAGCACGTTCGATATGATTTACAAAAGAGGAACGAGACCATGACAGAACCGAGAGAGAGAGAGAGAGACTCACAGAAAATTAAAAAAAGGTTCCGCTTACGAATCGCCGAATTACTAACCGTCCTTTGTCGCATCACCGAACGACGCGTCGTGAATTTAACACCTCGGCCTTTCATTAGTCGTGTCCCCGCAGTGAAATTACGAGAGAGAGAGAGAGAGAAAGAACACGCGGGTCAGAGGATGAAAAAAAGGCTGGATACGAAGTAAGCGGCGTCTGGACGGCGCTCTCCATCAACAATTTTCACCGAAATCGGTCCGTCCCCTGACAACCGAGCGAACAGCGATGTTCTTTCCAGTCGATTATAAGCGTCAACTCTGGATTTCAGTATGCCCCCTCGTCCATTCTTCGACTAGCTCACAGCCTTTCACCATCGTTCACGATGATCTTTCACGTCTGTTCAAATCGCCACCGAAGCTCGTACGCGACAAATTTTCCAGCAATCGCGAACCGAAAGTTACCCGAAGAAGAAAAAAATACATCGCGAAAACGCGCCAACGAAAGAAAACGACGGTTGGCGTGGATTTCGAACGACCGTTGATTATCCCGAGTCGCCCCCTATCGTCAGCTACCGGCGACAAAAACTTTTCTCCGTATTATGGCATCGAACTATTCGCGACAACCCCCCCCCCTCCTTCACGCCCCCTCCCCCCGTCCTATTGGTGCTGGTCGACCCTACTCGTCGCCACGATAGGGTAAAACTGCGCCCCCTTCTTTCCATTCTCTCCCACCATCATTTTATTTTATCTTTTTCTTCGGTTCGTATGTTTATACTCCTGTCTCTGTCGATCTCTCGATTGCTCTCTCGCGCCATCTCGCTCTCGCCAAACGCGAAGTTCTACGAAAGAGGCGAATCGTCGAGCGTCCCAACTGGCCTGAAAGGTTCTATAGTGTACTAGCATCGCTTGCGTCGTAGCGAGCGCGCTCTTACCTTTTCCACGTAGTTTCGATCGAATCGGCGCCCTCCCCGAGTCTTTTACTTCCTCGTTTCGCGAACGCGCCACACACGCTGCAATATCGCGGATACCTGTCTTCGCGACGTTTTTATCGTACTTAATCTTTTTTCTATTCGCTTATTTTTTGTTGCTCGTTGGAAAACGCATTTGCAGGTTATGCGAGACCGGAAGTGCTGAGAAAAAGTTTTGTTTATCGAATGAATCTTTGGTGCGCGCAAATTGTACAATGTATATCAACGATTTTGTTCGACCGTTTTCCAGAATCTCGTAATAACACGGGCTGTAAATTTCGATAATTTCGTACGAGGAACGAAAACAACAATTCGAACATCGAGATACTTTGTCCCACGCGGCGACTTATTCTTGTTCCTCGCGTTTTTTGCAACCCCGTGTTTTCCCACGAGCGTTTCGATCGATCGTCCATCCAGAGCACTGACGAGTTCGATGGACAACGCGTGTATTCGCGTTTTATCCGAATCCTCGGCAAATATTGTACGATTCTTCGCTTCGCACCGTAATCTTTCGAAACAATGTAGGCAACGTTGACCCCTCGACTCCATCTTCGTCGTGCCGATTTTTGACTCGGTGGAAGCAGAAAAATTGATTTTTTTGCGAACGAAACATTTTTATGGAAAACGATCGAGGAACCTATGGCGAAAAAAGTGACGCGTTGAAACTTGCGTTCGATCTCTTTCCTGGAACAAAAAAAAATGTTTAAGAGGGTTAATGTTGCAACGTCCATTTTTGTCGTTATCCCTAAATTTGTTTGTTCACAAACTTCGGTACTGCTGCAATTTATTCGCAAAATGCAAAGTGTCCCTCTACCGTTGATTAAACAATGGAGGTTGAAGTACTCTAAGATTTATGGGGCTCGGGAGGGGGCGCGTACGCGTTCGCATGTGCGGTGCAGAGCGAACGTACCGCACGTTTCGCTTCCCCGCGTCATATATGGGTCAGTCCAGCTACTCTCGTGTCTCACGCGACAACTAAATCTAACAGTTCAAAAACCGGATCTGATTTGTCTTGACACGATAATAATGATCGTCATGTTTTTTTCAACTGGTATCTGGCCCCTCACAAATCTTGCTTTCGTAATAAACTGACGTTTGACGATCCCAGAGATCCCGGGGCCGTTTTAAAACTAACGCGGTCTCGCGCTCTGCCGAAATTCACCGCGTCTGTATTCGAAACATTTTTGTTTTTATTCAATCGCCTTGTTTTTGCAACAATAATAACAATAACATAAAATAATAACAAAAATAATGAAATGTTTATTAAAAAATATGATTTATTGTTGTTTTTAAATATATAAATATTTTTACAAAAACATACAGAAGTTACCGTAATTTGAATTAGTTATAACAGTGTAAAAAAAACATCACGTTCGAAATCGTTTCAGGCCGAAAATTGTTTGGTGTCAATATGGACCCCAAGCGATTCGCCCTCGAGAGATTAAAATAAAAATAGATATCCTTGAATTTTTATCAATTGGAGATAAATTGATATTTAACTTTTTTTTTCGAGCCAATCGCTGTTTTCTTATTTTAAATTTGTTGCGTATTCAAGAAATTATTGCAAGCCGTTCTCTTGGCATTTCAAATGAAGACGGTTCGACTCTCTCTTTTTCATAGTTCGCTTTATTTCACATTCCTTCGAGCGAGTTAAGAGCTCCACGTGAGAAGATAAACAACGTGTAAACGTCGTTATCGGGATAACCTTGGTTCGCTTTGTCGTATTGTGCCCGAAAGAAACCGCGTTTTCTATGCTACAAAGTATACGTATGTACAAGTGTGTGGATGTCTACACGTAGGTATCGACGATAGAGCCGTTTTTATTTCTCGACAAAACGTACGAAGCCGAAGAAAATTCGTCGCGATTTAGGAAACGCGGTTAGGTAACGCATATGAAATTCAGGGCCAAGCCCAGAATCTTTGAAACGTTTAGGGAATTTTCTAGAACATTACACGATGAATAGACTCTTAAAAAAAAAAGAAAAAACCGGGGGTCCATATTAACACCAATTTCCTCGCGTCCACCCTACCAATCGCAAAAAAAAATGTTGTTTCGCTATTTTTGCGAGTTTTCGCACTCGCTCGTCCTCGCGTATTCGTCCATCAAAATTTATTCATAAAAATTGGTCGATTTTGTTTTTTTCTTTTCTTATCGTTTTTTTTTTTTTTTTTTTTTTTTTTGTGCTTTTC
>JAPYZJ010004514.1:0-13820 GCA_030522765.1 Ophioninae sp. B BG-2022a | reverse complement strand
AATTTCGAAGAAAAATCTCGACCGCTACCGGGATTTGAACCCGGGACCTCCCGATCCGCTGGCCGCGCCTTAGCCCGCACTGCCAACGGATCAGTTACTTATACCGTATTATTATTCTTATTATTATTATCAACGTACCACCGGTCACCCCTCCAAGTATCAGCCATGCTCAAAGGTGCTTATCTCGTAGTGACCCCACTGCTAAAACTTGACCGTTCATTCGCCAGAGTTCGTACACATATATATAGTTATTACTTTTCATTAACACGACTTTACTAATGAGCTATTTTACGAAATCGACCGTAATGAATTTGATCCCAGTTGGAGGGTGGGTATTAAACATCTTTTTCGCGTTAGTAGTACGAGAGGTGGATTATAACAATTTTCTGAACTGCGATCCGAAAGATCAAAGCTTGCCAAGGGTTGGCCGTTGGCCTGCCCTTTTCATTTTTAATCACTCGAACACGCGCCGAGAATTCTACATTCATCAAAGGCAGTCCACTTATCAACCCATACGATTACCATTCCTATCAAATAATCAGATCTAAAAAATAATCAGGACTAAGAAATCATCAGACCTTAAACATAATCAGACCTGAAAATTAATCAGACCTAAAAAGTAATCAAACCTAAAAAATAATTAGACCTAAAAAATAATCAGACCTAAAAAATAATCAATCCTCTTAAATAATCAGCCCCATTAAATAATTAGCCTTATTAAATCAGCCTTATTAAATAATCAGCCCTAAGAATAATGAGCTTTACCAAATAACATGAACTAAATAATCACCCCTAAAAAATAATCAACCCTATTAAATAATCAACCTTACCAAATAATCAGCCACATTAAATCACCCCCCACCCTTACAAACTAATAATTTCTAGTGAACAATCATTTCTATCGAATAATCAGCCCTACTAAATAATCAGCCCTAAAAATAATTATCCTTACCACATGATAACATGAACCAAATAATCACCCCTACTAAATGATCGTCCCTATTTTTCAGCCAACCGCGAAGTTTTTTTAGACTAATAATTTTTCTAGACCCACCCAATCTTTGTTCGAGAATATCCTGATTAAAGATCAATACCCAAAACCAAAAATTCCGTTTTGCCGCATCCGTCCTCATTCCGGCATAAAAATAGCGTCAACGCGATTAAATTGCCAACAGCTTCATTACCAAACAAACAAATGGAATCGTATCTTAATTTTTTTCGGAAAAAAAATCCTATTGATGACGAAAAATAATAATAAAACGAGTATTCGTCGTACGTAAAAGAAAACGTGCACATTCGTCGCGAGGGGACAAAACTGGAGCTACGAAGCTGTGGAAAACACTCGTTACCGAGCGGCGACGTCCAACGGAGAAAATTTGCTTTGAGCTGGCTTTGATCGCGCCCACTTTTCCCTGTACTTATGTACATGTTTTTTTTTCATACGTATTCGTATCAAACGATTAGACGAGTACAGATGTAAGCAAACCGAGAAAAAAGTGCAAAAGCGGCAAAGCAATATTTAGAGGTAGGAGACGAGAGGGAACTCAAGAAAGGGCACCGTAGGGCAGCGTGTACTGCATTTTGTGCTTCTTTGAACTTACGCCTGACCTGGGCCTTCCCAGACGTTGCGTTCCCGGTCATTTTTTTTTCTCAACATCCTCCCTCTCTCTCCATACTTCACTATAAATTTTCACCTCTTGATGTTGATGACCATTCCACCATGGGCAAAAGACGCGATTCCTTTTTGGTTTTTATTTCTTTATTTTTTAGTGATTTTTTTTTCGTTTTCTTCTTCTATTAGGGCAACGTCAGGATTGCGTGAGTTCCAACGAGAGTACGGAGGAAACGGAGCCCTCTGTGCGCCCGGGTATCAAGAAGCTTCACAGGCACAAACGCAGAAAACGCGCTCGCCAGTTGCGCCCGCGCCTCAAAGCATTTACGTATTCAAAGAAAAAAAGTACACGGGAGTAAGACCGCAGCGCCAAGTACCCTTTTAGATGCGCGCAGCTTGAAAAATTTTTTTTTCACAAAGTCACAAGCGGCCAAAGAGGAAGAGGAACAAAAAGAGAGGGAAAGAGAGAGAGAGAGAAAGGGAGAGAGAGGGATAATCGTAGAGACGCGTGTATGTACGTACAAATATTTTTACTGCAGTGTTTAGTTCAGTTAGCGTGAAAATATGTACATCTGAATGTGTTTAAAGATTGTATGAAAATGATGATTAATTTGATTACTTGTAGGTAATAAATAAAAGTTATTCGATGCAATTACTTGAAGTATAATTATTATCATTTTATTGCAATTATTGTGTAACTACTTGAAATAAAATGATTATCCATTTATTGCAATTATTATTTTATCGTTCCGATAAATATCGTTAGTTATGCAAACAATTATTTTTATTATCATTCAGAGATGTTCAACTTTTAATATTCGTTGTATGCAATGTTCATTATAAACATCCAGGATTAATATTATAAAAATTTCAACTATAATCCAACATTAATTATCGCTAAACCTTATTATTATAATAGTTAATTAGTAGTACTAGTAATGAAAGTAATAACAAATATAAAAATTAATTTGTGTATCACTCTCATTATCAAATAAAAATTGTTATGTCAATAAGAATGAACTTTTAATTTATCAATTGTCTAGCTAATTAATATATCTTCAACCAGAAATAACTCTATTCGCCTCTATTGTATATTTTATTACGATTTTGTTTTTTTTCTTATAGCTGTTTAATTTGTTATCGATATAGTTGTTGTTACAAAAAATAATGATCAGATTGTTTTTTCCTCATTTTGATTGTTCATTGGATCAAAATATTTGTAACGAACCAGCATAATGAACGTCCATTAAATTTTTCATCACGAGAATAGAACTTTCTTTATAAAAATTCCGGAAACAAAAACGAAAAGAACAAGAAAATTCGTCGTGACATATTTGAACCTTTTTAGGAAAGGCGAGATGAAGAAATACGAGAAAAGGACGACGGGAGAAGAAGCACGGTGAATGGGAGGAAAGAAGGTCCAGTGATAGTCGAGATGCTCGAGGAATTTGTTCATTACGAATTCAGATGCCTGTGCGAATCTATCTACTGTCTCTTACGCCCGTATAAATACACTCCCCGTATATTGAAGCTGTCTCGCTCGTGTTCCCCACTCTTTATTAGGGCCCGTATGAATACGGCGCTAAAACTCCCCGCCTAACGCAATTATATCCAGACATAAACATTCCGAACGTTTAGGATGTGAAAATGATGAGGGAAATATGCAAGGTTCATCCAGCAGCGTTGATTCTCCCTCCCTCTCTGTCTCTCTCTCTCTCTCTCTCATTTCATTGCTCTCTTGAATGTTAACTTCACCATACGAAGATCCTAATGACATGTGAGAGCGCGACCAAAGTAAACGGAATGCAGAGTACTGAAATGTAGAAAGACACATTATGAATTTCTGAAATTGTACACGTGCTTTTGTAGGTACATATACTCCGTTCTGTGCTCAACAATTTAATCCCTGTTTTCGACCATTTTTCATATAACCGCGATATGCCCGTTTCTTTTTCATATATTCAGCAACGAGAAAAAAAATCGTAATTTTTTCGACGTCACTCTACTGAATGCAATTATTTATTTATTTACTCATTATTCAACAATTTTATCTCTGTCAACCATTTTTCATATAACCACGATATCCCCTTTTTTTTTATATTTTCAGCAACGAGATTAGTATCACTTTTAGAATAAATTTGAATAGTCGAGTATGTGTAGTATACATATATGACTATTTTTAATGCATATTTATGCTAAGAAATATATTATGCATTAATAAATAAGAAGAAATATAAAAATTGTACGCAAAAGTTCACATATTAAGTCAATTAACTTCAATTAAGGTTAAAGTGTTAAGCTAACGAAATTCGTATAACGAAATTCGTGTTAACAATTATCAATAATCGTTATCGTGCAATCAGTAAATATTATTTCTACCGATATTTTTTTGTTGGTTTTGAGTTGAAAGAGAAAAGGAAAAAAAGATCGATGATCCCTATTATTCATTTGTGGTTAATCGAAGTGTTCTCCTCTAACCTGCAATTGAATAATTTTCCAAGGACCATCACCTTTCACCTTGAAAATTGCGGCATGGTAAATAATGTGTGATAATCGAAAGAAAAAAAAACGATTTCGAGCCTTAAAGGCCTTAATTAAAAAGCGTTTATTGTACAAGCGTAATCGATGAAACTTTTGTGATATTTACAAAAATCTCATAACGATACAAATCGAATAATCGTTCGGGGATTTCAATATTGATATCCTTGATTGTTGCGATTGGAGGATTTTCGGATAATGGAATTCGCATCGGCCTCCTCGTAAGTGATCGTCGGCCTGTATCCGTGGCTGTCCGCTTCGTACTGAACTATCTGCCTCCGACCATCCGGCAAAAGTACCTTGTAGACACCCTGGGTATTCTCGCCGTTGCGAATCTCCTTGTGGCCGTAATCGTTCCCGTAATTGTCCTTAACTTCGTACTCGAACTCGTACTTTGCTGGAGTCTTCATTAGCAATAAACATTTGCCGTTTAATTGACTTTGATAGAGGATACGAAACTTCGTTATATTTCAAAGTGTGCGAATATTGGAATTCAACCGCATTAATGCTGGATCTCTCGAATCAAGTGGAATGAGTTTATTATTAAATAAACCAAGTGTCGTTCAAGTAATTAGTACTGGATAATTGAATGTTCGATTATTGAAATACAGAAGAATTGAAGGTTCAATTATGGAAGTACAGAATAGGTGAATGTCCACTTTTTTAAGTTCAGAATAATTGAATGTTCAATTATGAAAGTACAGAGTAATTGAATGTTCAATTTCTGAAGTAGGTACAGAATAATTGAGTGCTCAATTATGAAAGTACAGAATAATTGAATGTTCAATTTCTGAAGTACAGAATAATTGAGTGTTCAATTATGGTAGTACAGAATAATTGAATGTTCAATTATGTAAGTGGCTGAATAATTTAATGTTCAATTATTGAAATTACAGAATAACTGAAAGTTTAATTATTTCGACAAAATTCCAAACGAAACGCATTTGTGCACTTCGCTTGTGTGGCAAAAAGTAAAAGTCTTCCATGGTACGAACCGAATTCAGCCGGAAGTCTAAAAACAGTTTTTTTACTCACATGATTTTCCGGTGACAAATAATGATTGAGCTGACGACTGTGGTGCCTCGAGGGATGTTCGTAACTTCCGGAAACCCCGAATTTGGCAGGCTGATAGATAGATGCTTTGGATTGGTCGTTCGCGGTGAAACGGATTTGGGGATTCGCGTAAGAATCGGTCGATCGTCCATCAGCGCGTACCTCATTCGCAAGGGAAGAAAAATGTTTCAAGGGTGTTCCTCGTTGACCCGGAGGAAGATAATCGTTGCTCGGTATCGCTTGATCGTACGTGCGTTGAATCTCTCGCGTTGGATTGAAAGGAGGAAAAACGTTGGTCCATCGTTCCCCAACGACGGACTGATGATCGTTACCATCAGAGGATTTCCGATTAGCCGGCAAATAGCTGGAGATCGGTAAAGGCTCTGAGTTCAATGGCAAGGTCCGAACTCTCGAAGAACCACCACGGCCGATTACCCCGAAATTTCGCTTCCCGATATCACTCGAGGTAAATCCGTAACGATTATCGTTGCTCGATGAAGGTGGCAAGTATTCGGATGAAGGGTATGTGTCTGGAGCCCTGTAACCAGCTGGCTCGAGGCTACCATGAGCCTGACTCGCAAGTCCGCAAACGAGAATGATTATGGCGATCTGCTTGGAAAAACGAAACGAATATAAGCTTTAAACGATAAAAAAAAGTTTACTTGATTGCTCCAATTTCAATAAAAATCTGAATCATGTAAAATACAACATGACGAAAACGTTCGGTTTTACCCATTATTCCATTTTCGTTGAACGTCGTTTACAATTTTTGATCAGTGATGGCAGATGTTCTAGATTAGCCGAATCTCATAATTTGTTTGGGTTTGAAGTTTACTATGAAGAATATCAGATGATATCGAAGGAACGCTTGGATTCCTTGGAAGCAAACAAGAAATAAAAAACGTTTCACTTGATTTCTCGTATTCTAATTAAAATCTAATTTGTTCGAAAATCGCCTGTGTGTTAAATACAACTTCACAGAAACGTTCGGTTTCACCCATTATTCCATTTTCGTTGAACATCGTTTACAACTTGTGGTCAGTGATCATTGATTGAACACCTGATGGCAGATGTTCTAGATTGGCCGAAACTCATCATTTGTTTGGGTTTGAAGTTTACTATGAAGAATGTCAGACGATATCGAAGGAACCTTTGAGTTCCTTTGAAGCAAACAAGAAAAAAAGAACGTTTCACTTCATTTCTCGTATTCTAATGAAAAGCTGATTTGTTCAAAAATCGCCTGTGTGGTAAATACGACTTCAGGAAAACCTTTCGTCTCACCTATTATACCGTTTTCATTTAACGTCGATTTCAACTTTTGATCATTGATCATTGATTGAACACCTGATGGCAGATGTTCTAGATTGGCCAAAATTCATTATTTGTAGTTTACAAGGAGAAGAGTCAGGTGATATCGAGGGCACCCAATATCATGTTTGGATTACTTTGAAGCAAACAAGCGAAAACCTTCCCACTGATGGATGTTCGTTTAAATATCAAGCGTGCTAAATTGGAATAAGTTTGAATCAACTAGCATCAACGACGATACCAAAATCAAACGTTTCTTATTCGCATTCGAATCAACCAAGCCTAAAGTAATTTCGAACAGGTCACAATGTCGAACCGATCCATGTCCATTTCGGACCTTTTTTTCTACAATTTACCAGTCCCTACTCTAAATGTCATTTTCTAGTGGTAATTCGTACTCAAATTATCGCTCGGGGAATTTCGGTTTGTCAAATTGGTGCGTTGATTATCGAATCCTCGTTACACAATTTCGCGGCTTAATGCAATACCACATATGGACGCTAATTTTCCGTGCACCACCACCCTTCTTTTTGTACATCGCACGTAATTAACTTGTCACCAAATCCGACGGAGACAATGATATCAAGGTTTCATTCGATTCGGATAGATTATCAATTTAATAAACGTGGTCTAATTACATTAATTAATTACTCTGGAAAATTCTGCTCAATTGCCGGTTCATCGAGATTTACAGAAATTTCAAGCTGGCCCTTTAGGCGTCCTTTGAAAAATATCAAAAGTCCAACAGCCATTTTCATAACGAACTCCCATATCCGTATACCCCGGAAAATTTTGTTATCAAATCAGGTAAGGAAAATATTTGATCGAAAGAAAAACTTCTTAACTAAGATTAAATTTCAGGATATCTGCTCGTCCTGCAAGGTCGAAATGTATTTTTGCTGGTTTTCCAGTCACACTGGGACGTACATATCCCTGTACAGTTCAACTTGCCAAATACCTTCGGGAAGTCCCAAAAAAAATTGCGAACGGTCTTCAGTCGTAAAATCCGAATCTACGATTGTTTAAGGACAAAAGTTATAATATTAATTGTTATAAATTGAAAATGAATAATTTCAAGGATAGAAAAGTCGAGAATTGTCGTTTTGTTAAAAACCATATCGACGATTTTTCGTGCTGCAAAAATAATAATATTTATATCGAAACGAAATATCATAAATGACACTGCAAATATTCATGCTCATAAACAATAAAAATCGCACCAAATCATTGAATAATAATAATTCATGAAGGGGATTATTAAAAAAAAAAAGAAAACTGTTCTCCTTACCTTAAACCCGAACAAAATTGACGAAAGGAAGATCTTAAAATATTTATTTAGATGGTTCAATAAATCACTATAAATCCCATTGGCACGAAAACACCAATGCTTCAAGATTTACTGACAGGGCGATCGCACTGGAACGTTTTCGTCCCGATGACAACATTCCTCCGTAACACGATGACGTAACTGGCTATCACTTGTTTTGGATGATACCTGCGACAAGTTTTCTCAGAGGGAGCTTTTTCTATTTGTCAGAAATTTCAAAATGGAATTTCACTCGGGAGGAAATCGTCTCAGCTCGCAGAGTCTACCCCCTAAAGTTCCTCTTTTCGTCTCACTTCCGGTTGGGTTGAGGGTCTTTTCCAACAAGAGCCGGATCCTCTCAGTCCTTACCTTCATGTTTCCACTATGAGGGCACGTCTTGATTTGATTTGGCTTGGAAGACGAAGCCTCCTTTTATACATACACAAATGCGTATGGGGAAGGTGTGCGTGTGTGGTCGAAGCCTTTGGGAACGTTTTCCGTTGGACGTATTCGGTATGTGCTCACTTAGAGACGAAAGGATGAACATTGGAGGGAAAGAGAGGTCGGGTATTCTCTTCTTCAATGAATGTGAATAAATCTCGTGTCTAGTTGCGATTTGACGTAGTAAACTACATATACAAATTTATAGGCGAGAGTTTCGGAGTGTACGTGTGTGAAACCCGATTCCAGCCAACTACGCGGTCATGGCAAAGCGTACAAAAGTGAATGCTTCGCTGAGTACGACCATCCGGGCGAACCGCGACCTCTCCCCTTAAAAGATCCATCTCATACTTCGTCCAACCGTATCAGCGTGTGATTCTTTCTCGTCTTCCTTCTACTCCTTTTCCCACCTTCCTTTTCTTCCACCTCCATTTTCATTTTCCTCACATTCGCTGTCACACCGAAGACTGAAAACTTCCTGCAACTTTTCTGGAAGCCTCCCGGAACGTATATCATTTCTAACGCCATCTTGAAACGTCTACCGCTTTTTCGAAGCTTTGATTGCTTCTGGAACTCCAGATCAGCTTCTCAAATACACCACTTTTACAAGAGAAAAGCCTTTTTCAAAACTCACTGTTATTGGACTTCCCCGAATTGTGTCTTCTTGAGAGTCCGAGATTTTACGTGGACCTTCGCGCGTCTGAAACATAGGCATCGACCGAGCCAAACATTTTCAATTTTTTGGATGCACTGGCAAACCGCGATTTTTTATAATTAACAGTATTCGAACGAAAAGATAAAGAATTCGATAGAGAATTTTCGAGGAAAAACTTTTGTGAGGATGACAACGGGACATTTATGAAATCTCTACTTTTTAACGCATTGAGTCATTTGAGAATCAAAAAAAAATTTTTTTTTTCGGAATTTGGAAAGCGTTTATATAAATTTCTCATTCGCTCATTGCATTTTTCTTTTTTCTGAAATCATTGCAGTTTGTCTACAGTTTGACATTCCCGTTACTTCCAAAAATATAAAGAAAACATATTCGTTTATATGAAAGTTTAGAATCCATGCTAAACATAACGTGTTTGCTTTCATTTTGAATGAGCTTATTCAGTACTACACCCACCGAATAGTGATGCCATCTTTGATTATTCATAACTCGATTATAACCGGATATGTAAAACAAACAAAAATCTCGACATTGGCAACACTACGGATCATCAGTGTGTAAAGTTCCGAGCATGTAATTCCAATATCCTTATCAGGAAAAAATTTTGAAAATCGATCGGTTGAGCCCGAAAGTGAGCATTCTCACGTGTAATGCAGAGGAATTTTGACGGAGATTTCTGCAACGCGGAACCACCGCGAGAGGGAGCGTTCATTGCCTCGTTCATTGTCGAAGGCGAAACATTCAAGGTGAAACTACGCCAACGCGAAAAAAAAAGAAATGTATCTGGCGTAATGTAAAAGAACGTAGTCTGTCAATGTTGCGAGGAGGCTGTTGTGAATGCGAACCCAAGAAGGAATCAATGGGTTTCCCATTGTGCCAATTGCACAATCAGAATTGCGCAAGTGTTACAGTTGTAAACAACTCAATGTTACCAACATTTCTCGCACTGAGATCCGTAACGTCGAGAACTCGACAGACATATTTTTTTTGCCGCGTATTTTCCGTCTTGTACCTAACTTTCGTAACTATTATCCAGTGACTACAATGACACTCGTCTTTTGGACACGGCAAGATTTCGTAAAGAGGAAGCAACGACGAAAAAGCCGCCTTTTTATCCGTCAACTGGATCTTCGATCTATACCGGATATGCGATGTGGTCATCAGGCAAGAGGTCGATAAAGGCGATGCAGCAGGGGTGGAGATAGGAGTTCCAGGCACTCTGGCAAAAATTGACCAAAACAGGAATCTTGGTTTCCTCCAGTTTGGTGTTCCACTTTGCTACTTGCGTGATTGAAATTGGGTCCAATAAAGAGAAAACCTTGGAAGTGTTCCCGATACGGTATTGGGTATATGATTGTTCGCCTTTGTCCGGTTCAACGATCGTCGAACGACCTCGGGTCTTGGCACAACCCTGCAATTACCTATGACGAAAGTACTACACCAAAAAGAACATTGGACGTTTTTCTAAATTGACCGGAATCCTTGATCATCATTGACCGCTGATTCCATCCAGCAACGTTGCTCAGTAGGTAGCTGAGACAACGTCGATCCTGGCAGTTTTCAATTACGGCACTGTACTGCGCCAATCCCTTCGGCAACCGTCGCCATCCGTTTCTCCAGCATACCGAAAATCCATCTAATGAAGGATCTCAAAAGCCAACCGGAAGGCCCTCGATTAATAAACGGAAAAACCACTGTTGAATGATCTTGAACTCATTATCCTTCAATGAATCTCATTGCCTGTACAGGATTTCACGAAGCGCTGAATCGGTAATGGTTCATTCTCTACACGAAGGCAAAAATTATCCTCGCCCCGTGCTAGTCAATACAAACCCGCGAGGCATCCAAGAGAGACCGCGTGAATGGGCCAAATTTGCCAGCGAATTCAAATTTCCACCAACTCGTCCCGCATAGTCAAGGTTCATTAGTAAATTCTCCGCGGAGCAGCCGAGGTTGAAGGGGGTTGGGGGGGGGGGGGATTTCGACGGCCAGTGGTGGGCCGAGGGATGAAAGAGGAACCGAGCGAACGTCCGCCCGGTTTGCGTAACTCCAACTGTAACATCGAGAGCAAGGCCGAATCATTCTCTCGTAACGCCCGATACGTTCCTCTGCGCTGACTGGACTCGTACGTGCGCAATCGATGATCAACGAGGAAGGCTGTATCACGTTCGATCGGGAGCATCCAAGAACTGGCGATGAAATAATCGCGAGAGGACGAACCTCCTCGAAGAAATCGATCGTATCATCAACGGATAGACCGGCGGAGAGAGGGGCCATTTCTCCTTTTGGCACATCGATCACGCTCGATCCAATCTGATCCGGTTTTTTTTCAACGTTTTTTTCTCCTTTCAATAATAGTTGGAAAAAAATTCACGGCGCCTCGAATTTAACGTTTCTTTATAGGAGAGTGTACTTTATAACGATTTCGTACGTTTCAAGGACTCCCTCACTCGGTACTGGGACGTGAGCTACGCATTTTCGTATAATGTACAACTTCCTGAAGGTATTCCCGAAATTAGTCGTAATTATGTGTGTGCCAGCGCGTGTGCGGGTAGCTTAAGTGCTAAGCTGAAATTGCGTGATTAATTAGGGTTTTGAATTAACTGGATGAGGTTCGGGAATGTATCATCGAACCTGGATAAGCCTTGGGCCAATTTGAACGTTCTTCAAATATTCGTTGCAGAAGGGGAAAGGAAACTATGATCTGGTTCAGTTGCAATCGTTTGGTTGAGAAACATCGATCCGAATCAGTCGTGATCATTTGGTTGGGTGTTTTGAGGAAGGAGATATTTTGATTCGCCTCGACGGATCGAGAAAAAAAAGTCCGTCGTCGAATTCTTCGGTTCAGATAAAAATTAAAGTATTGAAAATTTGTGCTGTGAAAAAATGCATTTCTTTTACTTTTCAAAATTTGGCTGCTTGGTGAAAAAATCTCGTCGTCCAAAAATTAGAATAACAGCTAATATTGGATTGGGAAAAATCGATAAAAGTGCAATTACGACTTTTTTTCAATTGCCATCCAAAATAGGGATTTGGCTTTTTTTTGCGCGCACTATTTTACTCCTCGTTTGAATTTTCGACTGGCATAAAATTGTTGGAAAAGAATTTCGACTATACACGAAGCGACGACCAGCTTACTAATTTAATAATCTAATTCCCTTCATCGGAGTTTTACACCTCGACGATGGCTATATCCAAACACGATTGTTATCAGATACCCATTTTTGTAAAGTATAATGATACGTTCTTCATGAAAATCGTTTCTAAAAGTCCTTGAACTTTCGTCAATTACCCATTGGCCTCAGAGTAATCTCACATTGATGGATATCGTTCGCTCAAGAGCACACGTGTGAACGACAAGTGGTTTACGAAAACCCGCGATTTTTATTTTACTTCGTGACAATGGGAGATTCCGTCCGGAGTTGAGAATATTGTATGTGCGTTTTAAGTGGTCAAACGAAAAAAACAAATGAAACAGGAAATGAGATGTGGAACTTTTCGGCCGGTAGATAAAGCAGGATGTATCTTGTACGAAAAAACAATAATTACTACGATAAAGTGGTTGCACAACAAGCTTCGAAATATTCTCAATATCTCATTGCGATCATCGAGCAGTCGCCATTGGAAGCGATAATAAAATCGTTGGAAAAGAGGAGCTGACCCCAATTTTTTATTTATTCTGAATACGATAACATTCCGAAAATGTATACTATTAGATGAATAACCCTGAATGTGCTTTTTAAAAGCTTAGTACAGACATTTCTCGAACGAAAGACATCTTTCAAAAGAATTTTCAAAAAAATCAACAAATTACTCGTTCAAATCCTCTTCGATACAAGCTTACTATATTTGTCAGGTATTACTGGATGGATATTAAAAAATTGCGAAAATTCTTGAAAATTTTAGGAATTATAAACCCAAGAACTCAATAAATATTGGGTTTTTTAGTTATCATTGATAATGATAAGATGATTTGATAGTAGTGGTCGTTTTTTTGAGTAGTTGATTTGATAGTATTAATTACAATTAAGAACTGAGATATTGTTGGACAGCTGAAACACATATACAGCTACTGACAAAACCTCAGTCAAGAGCATGCTAATATCGTCGAATTTGACTCCAATGATTACTGAAAGTAGGAAATTAACATTCTTGATGTAATTTATTATTAAATTAGCTTTGTGCAAGGCTAAAAATCCATGACTCGATCTAGCCTCCCTGATTCACGATTTCTCCATTTAGTCTTGACTTTTTGTCCGTGCATCCGATAACATCTTAAAACGTGCATTATTTGTAAAAAATATAATAATTAACTGGTTATCTGATATAAAATACCGAGAGGGTCTGGAAATCCGAAAATCTTTTTTGACAAGATATTAGTTCGTTTTCGACTTTACAACCTTAATTATCTTAATGAAAATCAATTTTATATTTATTTTTCCGGTGATTCGATTTTAGGTAGAGGAAAGTAACCAAATATGGAATAGTATCCCTAATATGGGATACCGTGATCTTCTGTGTCTTTTCATCATTATACTCGTGTACAGTTTTCAACTTGTCAGTCGGGCAAACGTTGTGGCCGTGGTGAGAGTGTTTCGTTTGGTGCTTTGGGAAAAGTTTTTAAGCTATGTAAAAAATAATTATTTCTCAAAACGTGTTTAGTAAAAAAAACTGATATATGTATTGATTAGTTGGAAATCTCCAAATATGGACAGTCGGTGGGGTCTAAATATGGGATACGAAAAAATACTAAGAAGAAGTACATTTTGATACAGACAATGAGCATGATACCGCCATAGGACTGGAAGCTCTTGCCTCAGAACATACAGAGTGTATGTTCTGTAATAGTCTGTTTTCTCAAGATACTCGAGGAGAGACATGTATTAAAC